>JAFEMH010001446.1:0-102500 GCA_022495995.1 Adenophora triphylla var. japonica
TCTTTCTTAAAAATGTTAGAAGTTACCACACCTTCGCCTGGAGCGCAAGTTATCTCTTTAATTGAGGTGTGGGGTGGGGCTTCTATATGGGTAAAACTCATATAGCTTACCCATTCCCACTCAGTTAAATGATTGATCTCATGCTATTATTTCTTACGTGTTACACATACGGTTATCTAAAGTATCTAATGTTATGACATATACATGTCATCTTAAGTGTCCACAGCTTTTCGACATACTATCATGTCACCTTACGAGCGATAAATAAAATAACCATATAAAACAAAATTCTCATCCAAAGAAGAACAAGCCTTGACATGCTTGAAAATTACTGAACCTTAACTAGACTAAAGTTACCATAAAAACATCCAAACTACCAAAGTTAAAGTGCAAAAGTGTTGGACCAACCCAACACGTAAAAGAAATTGTCTTTGGTCGTTATGGACCCATTACATAACCAAACAGAAATTAAAATTGTCTTTAGGGATTCCACCCCAATAATACCATCAAAAAACCAGAATAAATTTATTTTGCTTTTTCAGGTGACATCCGCCGCAGGTGTAACTTCTCTAAACCTCTGATCTTTCTTATTGAGCATCATCCTTTTTGTGTTTCCCATCCCGAAAAGTCATTCCATGTCGCCTGTCGTGAGCATCATCAATCTCGCTCTCAAAGATCCTTGGAGGCCTCATTCGCTTTTTCATCATGGATCCGCTGCAAAGCCATTTTTTCATCATTCAGGTCCCAATTCACATGCTCTCCTGCCTGATATTCCTCAATCATCTGGATTCTAGTTTCAAAAACTGCTTTTGCAGTCTCGTGCACCAAGTCATCTCGAAGTGATTCTATCTCTCTTTCATGCCTGATATCAACACTTGCAAGCCTGGACCGCCACTTTAATATCTCCTCATTTTTGTCCCTGATTTCCAATCCCCTTTCCCTTATTATCCTCGCAGCTTCTTTCAAATCCTTCTCGTATTCAACCTTACTCATATCAAAGGTATCACATTTTTCCCTCCATATCCTGATTTCTTTGGACATTAACTTAGCCATCGAAACAATCTGTCATCAACGAGCAAAAAGAGACATTTTACTAAAATAAAAGAGGATCAATGTACCAACATCCCAAATCAAATCTTACCTGATTCTCCAACACTTCTTCATTTCAAATTTGTTTCTCCACGCCGGAGATCTGGTCTACCCTTTTTCTTTTCGAGGTAAGTTTATTATCCGTCTCAAGTATGGTCTCTTCCGCTTTCATCTTGCCTTTGTATTTTGCCACAATATCATTCGTTGTAAAGCCGGATCGAGTCACTGCATATAAAGATATATGTTAGCACGGATTTAATAGAGTCGCCAATTAAATGACACGTTGATTCTGACTCACTCTCTTGGAGAACGTCGTAACTATGTATTTGAGAAAGAAGGATAAAAAACTGCACTCTTTAAGGTTAATGTCACCATAATATAGTAGGAGACGTCTGATTTGGATAAGAATTTGAAGAAGATTCGATGATAACAATGGTTATCAAGAATTACGGTTATTAATTCCTATCGAGACTCTTTTCCTTTCTAGCCGCCACGTATCCCTAACCGTCCCATCATGCAAAGCTGGCAGTTGATCATTTATTGCAAAGAAAAACATTTGCCTCCTCAGTTGCCGAGTTAGCCAAATGTTTTTGGGGACAAATTGTTGTGGGTATTTTTCAGCATGGGGACATCTTCAGTTGCTCCTGCATATCAAGATGTCATTTCACTGTAAGTATTGTTTTAATATTTACTCATTTGATTTTTCCTAATATCTTTATTATTATTCCAGTGAACAAGAAGAGAAGAATACGGGATATTTTCTAGCACGTTCAACACATCTTCAACGGCAAGGATGACTTGGTCTCATGGATGTTGAAGAGGATAAGCATATATTCCAAGATTGTAGGAACAGCATTTAACTCATTCATACTTACTTATATTTAAGGGGAAATGGAGACAGAAAACACACACGCATTCTCATACGCACACACTCTATGCACAAGCTACTTGTAATCCTCTCCATTCTCTTCCAAAGTTGTATTCATAATCATCATAGTGAAACTTTTAAGGTTGGAGACCTAACTCCCGGGGTTTTTTCCAAAGAGGTTATCACCTCTAAGGTTTTCCTCGTTAACAAATCGTGGTATCATTTTTTCTTTTCATGCTTTTGTTCCATATAGTCGAATTCCATAGTCACCTCCTTATTATTTAATCCACACACTTGTCAAAGTTAAGATTCAACTCTATTGTTTTTTCTACCAAAACAGTAGTTATGACAGTGGTGTTGTCAATGAATGGGATGAACAGGGTAAATCCATCAAGGTGGCGTCATTAGGGTGTCCCCAGACAAGGATGTCGACGTCATTAAGGGTGTCGACTGATGAGTCTGAGGTGGAGCACCCATTGGGATAAATTCACTCTAGAGCGTAGATCCTTCGGTGTTGTCGAAGTTGAGGTTCCTTGCACGTAATGGTGAGATGTTTTCGAGCCAAGAATTGATGAGCTGTTGATCCTCTCGCATCTTAATCATGGAATTGGCGCACCTTCGAATTGCTATCTTGCCGATCCAAATTCCCGATTCAACCTAGTCAGATACTCCGAATGTCAACATCCACATTGGAAGAGGTCGCTTCCTTTTGTGGAGCCTTTGAAGGTTGCGTCGTCGAGGTCCCGACTGAGGAGGCGGCGGCAATAAAGTGGTTCTACCTCCACGATGTTGGAGTGACAACGGTACCCTTGCCGGCGGCGGACACATTGGGAGGGGTTGACATGACGAACTCTTTTAGGAAATGATCCAAATAATCAATAAACCAAGCGGCCCCTCGGTGGGCGCCAAATTGTTTTGGTAGAAAAAACAATAACGTAGAATCTTAACTTGGCAAGTGTATGGATTTAAAAAACAAGGAGGGGACTTTGGAATTCGATTAAATGGAACAAAGACATGAAAGTAAAAAATGACACCAAGATTTGTTAACGAGGAAAACCTTAGAGATAAAAACCTCTTCGCAAAAAACCCCGGGAGTTAGGTCTCCAACCTCAAATGTTTCACTATATGAATTGAGATTACAACTACGGAAGATGATGGAGAGGATTACAAATGATGCGTGCGTAGTGTGTGTAAAGAACGTGTATTTTTCCGTCTCCATTTCCCCTTTTAAAAGAAAAACTATGAACGGGTAAGAAGTAGTTCCTATAATCTCGGAATCCAAGCTTATCTCCTCAACATCCACAAGACCAAGTCCACTTTGCCATTGAAGAGAGGTTGAACGTGCTAGAAAGTATCCCGTGTTTATCTCTCTTATTTACTGTAAAATAATAATAAAAATATTATAAAAAACGAATTAGTAAATATGTTAAGTAATACTTACAGTGGAATAACATCTTGACATGCAGGATCAACTGAAGATGTCACCATGCTGAAAAATACCCATAACAGCGGTGAGATGATTCTGTCTTCCTATCCGGGTTGTCATATGTCGACACCTTGCTTGAAGACTTTGATCTCCGCAACTCATCTTCCTCCAACCTTATGAACCTTAGGGCCCTGCTTCTGACCTCTTCCAACCGCTTACAAGGAGTCATTAACAAATCTTGATAATATTGGGAATCTTTCTTCAGTCCCATCTTGAATGCTTATGTGGCTGTCGACATGTCAAGATTGGGAATTTCCAGAAATTCTCTATTGAATCGGTGGTGAATGTGCGCTTGCCGAAAAAATATGTTTTTGAGGAGTTGCCACACCATTTTAAAGGAAACATTGAAAATCTTTTGAAAGAGAAAATGGGTTCGGGGGTCAGGTTACGTGTTGGGAAGAACCGAGAGTTCACCGAACACGCCTCGTCCGTAGACAAGTCTTTCTATGTTCAACATTCAAAACATTCAAACGTGTGTGCAAATTTGTGTGTGACAAAATATGTAAATGAATGCACATTACTGCTTTGTTTTATTGCTCAAAAGGAGGGATTACAACTTGTGAACCATTTACCATGGGAGGCCACATTCCATATTACAAGGAGGAAGAACATATAATAGTTGGAAAATTGACCTCTGCATATTGGCAATATGTGTCGCGTGACACAGATCTCTGCGAGAGGTGTCGCGTGACACAAGTTGTCATATGCAGGAGCCTTACAAATCAAGCATAGGATTGACAGAGATCTACACAATCACTTCAAGTGAATGTGGATATTGAAGATCCACACTCTATCTTGAATGACAAGTGGACCAAATAAATAAGTTACAACTAAAATGATGAACCAGATAAACAACTTACAACTGAACTAGTGATCTCTGTAGAGTGGCTACTTGTGTCGCGTGACACAGGACTCCACATGTCCAATTGTGTCGCGTGACACAGGTTTCCAATGTACAGGTGTGGATATGCGGAGATCCACACTCCCTTGATGAACAAGCAACAAATATGGTTCAAATCACATCATGAACAACAATTAAACAAAGCACAACAGATTAAACAGAGAGATGGCGATATTACACGATAATTAAAGCGGATGGAGCTTAATTATCAGGTGGATGAATAGGAATTGAAGTGAATTGCAAGGAGCAAATATAAGAGAGATATGGGAAGGGAATTCGTTACCCTTGTAGTGTCCACAATCTCTATACCAAGTTAGGTGTAGAGATCTTCGAATCAGCTGCTGGAATGCGAATTTGAGCACAGGTGGAGTGCTGACTTCAGATCCTCAATGGTATGGAGTATGTGAAGGTAGATGGGTGGATTGAATGAGAGAGAAGGATTGAATTGAGGGAATTGGTTTGTGTTTTGTGTGGAAGGAGGAAAGAGACTGGCTTCTGGCATGAATTTGGCAGAGTGACTTTAGGGAATCGAAAAGGGATCCAAATATGAGAGGGGTAGGGTCTTATTTATAGGCTGCTGCTGATGGGCACATTGTGTCGTACGACCTCCTGCAACCATTTTCCATGGCTCGAGTTTTCGCGTGACACAACATGTCACTAACCATTTCTGGCGCCAAAACCTGGTTCTGGAACATTCAAGGTTAATACCCAAAAGGTCCAAAACTGGTTTATTCCTTGTAGGTCCTTTAGTATAAGCAAAGTACTGAAAAGTAATTCCTTCGCGAGAAACTTATGAAATGTTTCCGGAAGTCTCGGAATGGATCGGGAATTTACCAAAACGCCCCCCAGTGCAATTTTATTGATAAGAAAAGACCTAATCCCAATGAGCGGCTGGGGATGTGGTGGATGGCTGGACAATGACTGGTGAGATCAGATGGCTAGACCTTTGGAGAAAGGATTCCTGCGTATCCCGAGTGAGAATCAAGTCGGTCATAGTTTGAAGGAGTGACTATTGGGTGAAGGAAACTAGGGCAAAAGGGTAGAAATATGCTTTCATACCTTTGTTGTGCTTACCTGACTAATGATAATTGGCCGTCCGACAAGGGCATTTGCTGATGATAAATCTCTGTCCAACACGGGCTCTTGATGATCTTCCGTCCAACACGGGCATTTGGTGATGATGATTCCTCCGTCCAACACGGGCATTTGATGGTGACCTTTCGTCCAACACGGGAAATTTTGATGATGATTCTTCCGTCCAACAAGGGAATTTGGTGATGATCTTTCGTCCAACATGGGCATTTGATGGTGATCTTCCGTCCAACACAGGAATTTGCTGAAGAACCTCCATCCAACACGGGATTTTGATGATGCAACTTCCGTCCAACACGGGAACTGATAATGATTCTTCCGTCCAACACGAGAATTGATGATGAAACCTCCGTCCAACACGGGAATTTGATGAAAAACCTCCGTCCAACACAGGAATTGATAATGAACTTCCGTCCGACATGGGAACTGATGAAGAACCTCCGTCCAAAAAGGGAATTGATAGTGAACTTCCGTCCAACACGGGAACTGATGAAGAACCTCCGTCCAACACGGGAATTGATAGTGAACTTCCGTCTAACACGGGAATTGATGATGAAACCTCCGTCCAACATGGGAATTGATGAAGAACCCCATCCAACACGGGAATCGATAATGAACTTACGTTCAACACGGGAACTGATGAAGAACCTCCGTCCAACACGGGAATTGATAGTGAACTTTCGTCCAACACGGGAATTGATGATGAAACCTCCGTCCAACACGAGAATTGATGAAGAACCTCCGTCCAACACGGGAATTGATAATAAGCATGCCAGATGAACTTTGATGATTCAGCCTAGCGGAACTGGCTTTTGATGATGATTTGTCGAAACTGATGGGCACTATTGCTTGGAGATTGAGGCAGGCTCTCTTTTAGACGATGCTGATGAATCCGAAGATGATAAGTCTGATGAAGGTGACGAGGGCAGAACATGCCACCTGCAGGATTTGAAATCCTTGTCCAGATTGTGTTTTGAGGAGCAATCCCCATGATCAGATTGTGATCAAATGATTATTGTACCCTGTGGGGGAAACACAACACTCTAGGAAATTTGCAATTTATTATTGTTAATCTTATGCATTATTAAACTTGATGCACGAGTCCATCTCGGATGTGGGTGAAAATGGAGATGAGGATTTTGTATGGCTTGACGAGCTGATATGTATGTAGAAAATGGCGGATTGTGTATGGGACGAAATGTGTTTATGTATGATGGGGTGAACCCTCTCCCATGAAGCGAGGAAATGTATGAGTGATGATCTAGGAATGTATGGATGGCCTGATGCAGACTAGGCTAGTCGGGGATGCTTCTAGGAGTGTAAATTGCGGCAGTTGCGCCGGTGGTTGATAAGAATAGCAAGCATCAGAGGTAGTGCAGGGAATGTTCTGGTTTTGCAGAGATGACTAGGCGAAGACCCAGTTGATAATGCAAAGAAAACCCGGAGGGAAATCTGGTAAGGAGATCCCGAGAGAATAGCTTAGCAAAGCCCCAGCTTGGAGAGATCCAATGCAACCTTATTGCAGACAGAGTCGTCTTGTGGCTAAAGAGGCAACCCATCATTTCAGACATTAGTCAATCAGTCATTGGACAAGACTCGGAAATGTTTACGTGCAGGGGGACATCTTTCGAAAGGTGGGAATGAATCTCGATTTTGTGTATAACATACTCGCTTTGGGTTTGACTCTTTTGGGAGAGTATAAGCATCACAAGGTGTGGAAAAGTGTATGGAGGCCCCTGTTTGACAGAAAAAACAGTGTTTGGCTCTATTTCCCTATTATGTAGAAAAGATGACTCATCGAGACACTTGAAAACTTGTCTTATTCGTGATGATCACAAGGCTGCTTAAAACCCTTTATTGATGTTCGGGTTATTCAAACACTAAATCTGATATGAACAAATATTTTGATTAATCACAAGAAGAAAACCAACTGATATCGAACATCAAACTCCGAAGGATGAAAGAGGATTTGTGTATAGGGACGGTCCTTGAGGAGACCAAATTTTCTGAGATTTGTTTGTGATTTCGACCGGACCAGCTATGGTTGCCTACGTTCCCCTCCTTGGGAGGAGCTCAGGTCGCCGTAGTTCAGGCTTATCCCCATCGAAAAGAGAAGGAATGTGAAAATTCGAGATTTTGGGGACTTTTAAGGATTTTTCTGAAAATTGGAGAATTGAAGAACATGTCCCCTTGGAGTGTCGATGAAAGACACGGATGCGAAGCCCCAGTGGGACGTTCATGGCAAGTGTTTGTGGAGGAAAAATGAAATATGCTCACATGAAATGTCGAATGAATGGACTGAATTTACACAATCTCTGATTGATGATCTTGAACCGATATGGATTTGATTCCAACTTAAGCAAGCAACGAAGCATTAATCTAATTTAGATATCAAGGATATTAAAGTGAAACTGCTATCCGGTAGGGACTGTAGCTGGGTTTTCGGGCTTCGATCGGCCATCGGGTAATTTGGGAAATCATAACCTCTTAAGATGAGAGGTTGGCTGGGCTTTTTACTGACTGAACCTCTAAAGATGAGAGTTTGGCTTTCAGGGATGTGTTTAGGATCTCTATGGCAAGGAAGATTGGTTGCCTCTAAGAGAGGTCAAATTTTGACTTTGGCCGAAGGCAAGGGTAATGGTAATGGGAATATCCTCTTAAAGCGAGAGGATGGTTTGGGATTATTTATTGGATTGCTGACGAGAGAAGATCCAAGCTATCAGGAACTTTTGCGAACTTTCGAGAATTCAGGCTCCTTTTGAACATTGGAGAGCTTTTTGAGAAGTCGGGGACTTTTGCTGAATTGTGAGGATCTAAAGTCCTTCTTTTGAAAAGCCTCTTGAGAAGTTGAGGATTCTTGCTGAATTGTGAGGATTTAAAAACCTTCTTTTGATAACTTGGAAGGCCTCTTGAGGAGTTGAGGATTATCTTTGTCCTTCCTTCATGGCTTGAGTATTTTGTAGATTGCCGACTCTCGAAGCTAACTTCTTGGCATTACTTTGACTTCTCTCAGCGAGGAGCAAAGATGATGGCTAAATGGGGTTTCAAAACATGTCGATCTTGAAATGAAAGGGTATTGTTTAATGAAGGTGAGGTAATGGTTTCCCTAGGGTGAAAGGGTTCAACCACAATCCCTACCAGATGACCTAAACGAGATTAAGTCTTCATTGCTTGCTTAAGATTACTTGAGAAGGATTCATGCAAATTCTTTGAGCAACGAGATGATGAGGATGATGAAAGAGATGTGAGCAAATGAGATGCGAGATGGGGAGTTTATGAGCCCCAATTTAAGAAGGATATCAGTCGATTTTCTCACTCTGATTAATTTAAACATTAGTCATTTCAAAGCATTAGTGATTGAGCATCACAAATGATCATTTAGAATAAAACCATTTCAATTAAATGTGACGTGGGTATGGAAGTGATGCCTCAAGTCTAGCAAGAAGAGAAACAAAGATTTTTTATTATTGCAAAGCAAAAACTGGTCCAACTTGGACTCGACAGACTCATGACAACGCAAAGGACACTCTAGGACCTATGACGCTGACTGACTAACTTTTCCTTCTTCGGATGGGAGAGCCTCTGGGCTTCTGTTGATATTACTGAACAAGATTGGTGACAACACTGGGACGAGCCTTCTCAACCTTGCCTTGATTAACAAGCTTTTGGATGAGCACTTTCAGGGGAGTGCAATCATTGGTGTCATGGCCGGAATACTAATGGTATCGGCAGTATTTGCTGTGATCCAAATCTGGATTGGGTTTGACAGGGTTGTAATTCTCGAGGGGTTTGATCATCCCAGTCTTAGCCAAGCCAATAAATGCCTCCTCAGTGGTCATACCAAGATCATCATACTTCATCTTTTGGCAGAATCTCCCACTGCTTGGACCAATGCTTCCTCTCTGGAGGTTGTTAATGCTATTATCTCTTGGGATCGGGGAAATGGGATTGACCATCTTGGAATGATAACCATTAACATTACCAATCATGGCATCCAGGGCAAGATTGAAGAGTTGATTCTCGCTACGAGCTCCCATGCCTACCATTTCTCTCAAATCGGGGTACCAACCCTTTCCAATAGCCTCATGGAGAACCGGCTTCACAGATGACAGAAAGATGTCTTTTTGATCCTGCAAAGGGATTGGCTCAGAAAGCTCATTCAGCTTAGCGTTCCACCTCTTGTAAAACTCGGTGGTTGATTCATCCTGTTTCTAAATTGTACCGACCAAGTCGTCTCTAGTTGTGCGCCATTCAAGGTTCCCACGATACTTTTCAAGAAAGGCCTCAGTGGTCTGATTCCAAGTAGCTTGAGCTTCTGGCTTAAGAGTTAGAAACCATGTCAAGGCAGGTCCTTTGAGTGTGAGATGAAAGTGCTGAGCCATTAACTCGGGAGTACAACCCATTGCCCCCATGGTCATCACATATGTGTCCACATGAGTTTTTGGGCATGCAGAGCCATCAAATTGTATTTTGGTCATCTTGAACTTATAAGGAAGAGGCTCTACTTGCCTTGGATCAACAACTTTGAGTCCACTCGATCCTATAGTCAACTTGTCAATTTGTTGCTGCATCTGCTTCAACAGCGCAGTCACCTCCGGGGTCATCCCAGGAAGCTGAGGAAGAGCGGGAGTAATAGTTGAAGGAGGCTTGGCACTGGCTAATTTGAGCTGACCAAGATGCTGGAGCTGGCAAATGATTAAACTGACCATTTGGAGAATTCTGATTCTACGGAAAAGCACTAGTAGGCAAGTAAGGAGTCGACTCCGGATGTTGCATAGGTGATGAGCCAAATCCAAAACCTGAACCCATTAAAGGCTGAGACTGATATCACTGAGGTTGAGGCTGGTTAGCAGGAAACTGCAGAAATCCATCTTGGCTGAACTGATTCCGGGAGTAAGGGTGCTGATTCTGATACTGGGTGTTACCCTTTAAGTGAGGACCATGAAACTGACCCTGCTGATATTGAGAATTCGGAAACAACAAACCCTGATTGCTCAGAAGCTGGGACCCAAATTGGCTTAGAGGCACAGAAGCATCGGGAATTGGTGAGGAGGCCAAATCATAGAAGATCGGTTGTGGTCCTCCAACTAAAACAAAACTTGTTGGAGAGCTTGGCTGCACACAATGATTCGGAACTTGAATTGGATGATATGTTGGAGCAAAGGGAGGAAGGGAGACATTGCTGGCCTCAACATCAAACTCGTTGGCATCAGTAACTTCCTCATAAGTCCCATCAGCATGTCAGATCACAGCAATACCACGGCTTCTCATTGCTTCCACCAGCGTAGAATGTGCTGCCTCTTCTCTAGCTTTAGCGGCTTGAGCGAGTAACTGAGCCTCACGCTCTCTAACTAGAGCGGCTTCCAAATTAGCCCTCATCTCTTCCATGGACAGATCATGCAGGCCTTGTTGACCCGCGGTAGATGAACCTCCAGATTGAGTAGTCATACCCATCTCTGCACTAGACATCTCTGAAATTGTGGCTGCTTCGGGAATGCGTACCAAACGAAAATCAGGAGCACGAACCCAACTTGCCGTAACTGGAGAGGAGATAGCGTGCATAAGGCGGTAGGGAAAGGATCTTGAGATGGTATGGGAGAGGGAAGAATATGGAAGGAGATGGACTCATGCAACATCTTATTAGCGTTCATGTAAAAATCGGTGTCTTTTAAGTCCTAGAAACGGTTGGGAAAGGATAAGCCTTTATTCACGCAAACTAGACCTCGGGTGGGAACCTAGGGATGCAACATTCAAATTACACCAAATGTTTTGCCTAGAAATTAATAATAGGTAATGATACCTAAACAAAACCCAAACACAATGTGAGACGGACGAGTGGTCCAAATTTCTGGGGAAATTTGGGCAGCATAATGGGTATTCTTGAAGAATTTCAAAGAAAAATCCGGCATGACCTCTCGTCGGTGCACGGTGACAATGCGACATGATCTCTTGTTAGGACATGCCACGAGAGTGACATGTCTTCACGTGAAACCACGTTGCATTGGCAACATGCCCACAAGTGCAAGATTTTGGGAAAGGTATGAAGGCCTATTATAAATTTCAAAACAACTCATTTTAGTGTGATTAAAAAATGTTGTATCCAAAAAACCAACCATGGGTAAGCTTTACAAGTGTGGCGCCACCTATGATGCGCTAAGGGGATAGGTTTGATTTCAGGCGCTCAAGCATAGGTGAATTTCATGGCCGTCCGCGATGCCGTCAATCGCACCCAAGGGTTCTAGATCTATGTGACGTAGTGTGCGGATAACTATGTTCCTTTATTTGTGAAAATGATTTTCTTTTATTTATTTATTTATTTATTTATTTATTTTGAAAATGGGGTGAGAAATGGAAAAACAACACACACGCCAAACCCCACAGAGATACAATAGTCAATTGATCATGATTTGATCATGGGGGACTTCCCCACAATCACAAACTGCACCAAAATTTAACACCTGCAAAGTGGCCACTTCTGTCGCACTACACAGAATTGATTAGGCCAATTCTGTCGTGTGACAGAAGGAATCAAATATCCAGAATCTGAAAAGAAAGCATCAACAACCCCAGTCTCCAAGCTCAATGCAATAGCTCAGCCCCAAGCACAACAAACAGGAACCAAGGAAGGGGAGGGAATAAAGCAAAGCACTAAATGCATTTACACACATAATGTCACCAAAGATGCACACACAAATGAATGAAATGGACGTTGAAAAAACATGAAAGTTTGACCCACTTTTTGAAAAACAAGTTTCAATGTCCCCAACAGAGTCGCCACTGAATGTGCGCTCGCCCAAAAATATGTTTTTGAGGAGTCGCCACGTTTTAAAGGAAACATTGAAAACCTTTTGAAAGAGAAAATGGGTTTGGGGGTCAGGTTACGTGTTGGGAAGAATCGAGAGTTCACCCAACACGCCTCGTCCGTAGACAAGTCTTTCTATGTTCAACATTCAAAACATTCAAACGTGTGTGCAAATTTGTGTGCGACAAAATATGTAAATGAATGCACATTACTGCTTTGTTTTATTGCTCAAAAGGAGGGATTACAACTTGTGAACCATTTACCATGGGAGGCCACATCCCATATTACAAGGAAGAAGAACATATTACAATTGGAAAATTGACCTCTGCATATTGGCAATATGTGTCGCGTGACACAGGATCTGCTTTGCAGGAGGTGTCGCGTGACAAAAGTTGTCATATGCAGGAACCTTACAAATCAAGCATAGGATTGACAGAGATCTACACAATCACTTCAAGTGAATGTGGATATTGAAGATCCACACTCTATCTTGAATGACAAGTGGACCAAATAAACAAGTTACAACTGAAATGATGAACCAGGTAAACAACTTACAACTGAACTAGTGATCTCTTTAGAGTGGCTACTTGTGTCGCGTGACACAGGACTCCACATGTCCAATTGTGTCAGGTTTCCAATCTGCAGGAACCTCACAATTCAAAACCAAAACCCACAGATGCCAATCCAGATCAAGTTAGAACAACCAATTAACTCAGGAAACAATGATTCCACAACTATTCGACAAAGGGGGTGTGGATATGCGGAGATCCACACTCCCTTGATGAACAAGCAACAAATATGGTTCAAATCACATCATGAACAACAATTAAACAAAGCACAGCAGATTAAACAGAGCGATGGCGATTGCCACCTGATAATTAAAGCGGATGGAGCTTAATTATCAGGTGGATGAATAGGAATTGAAGTGAATTGCAAGGAGCAAATATAAGAGAGAGATATGGGAAGGGAATTTGTTACCCTTGTAGTGTCCACAATCTCTACACCAAGTTAGGTGTAGAGATCTTCGAATCAGCTGCTGGAATGCGGATTTGAGCACAGGTGGAGTGCTGACTTCAGATCCTCAATGGTATGGAGTATGTGAAGGTAGATGGGTGGATTGAATGAGAGAGAAGGATTGAATTGAGGGAATTGGTTTATGTTTTGTGTGGAAGGAGGAGAGAGACTAGCTTCTGGCGTGAATTTGGCAGAGTGACTTTAGGGAATCGAAAAGGGATCCAAATATGAGAGGGGTAGGGTCTTATTTATAGGCTGCTGCTGATGGGCACATTGTGTTGTACGACCTCCTGCAACCATTTTCCATGGCTCGAGTTGTCGCGTGACACAACATGTTACTAACCGTTTCTGGAGCCAAAACCTGGTTATGGGACATTCCAGGTTAATACTCAAAAGGTCCAAAACTGGTTTATTCCTTGTAGGTCCTTTAGCATGAGCAAAGTACTGAAAAGTACTTCCTTCGCGAGAAACTTATGAAATATTTCCGAAAGTCTCGGAATGGATCGGAAATTTACCAAAACGCCCCCCCCCCCCCGTGCAATTTTATCATATTAAAATGCACCTAAAAAGGGTCGCAAATTGGATTGGCGTACTTACAGGGGGACATACTCCTTCAGGGTCTCAGTAGGCTGCTGGGTCACATTGTAGAGATCACTTGTCAACTACTCAAATTGTCGACTGTATGAGAACTGATTATAGAACATGTTGATAAGTTGGGCAAAGGAAACAATTGAGCCTAGGGGCTTCCTAATCAACCACTTGAGAGCTGGTCCAACCAAGGTCGACCCGAATCCCCTGCACAGACAAGCCTCTCTGAACTGTAACGGGATATGCACTATGTCCATCTTCTCTTGATAATGGGCAACATGCTACTCTGGATTTGTACAGCCTTCATACAACTTTATAGATGGAACACTGAAATGCTTCGGGATGTCAACATTCGCAATGGCTGGGATAAACCGAGACTGATTATAGCAATTCTGAGACACCGGCTGGATCGGAGGGGTTATGCCTGGTACATTCGTTATCAGCTCTCTAAGATCCTGCATCTGCTTGACTAACGGATTTCCTGCAAAAGGGTCAGCCAGAGGAATACGATTGAAAGTATTATTAAAAAGATTATTAGGCAAACTAGTGTTTTCTGCGGCTGCAGTGACAGTGGTGTTGTCAATGAATGGTATGAAAGGGGTGAATCCTGCTGGGGGTGGCGTCAACAAAGTGTCACTGGGCAAGGATGGCGACATCATCGAAGGTGTCTCTGATGAGTCTGAGATGGGCCACCCATCGGAATGAACTCATTCTGGAACAGAGATCCTCCACTAGTCTCAAAGCTGATGTTCCTTGCGCACAATGGTGAGATGTTACTAAGCTGGGATGCGATGAGCTGTTGGCCAATGCTAGATCCTGCTGCATCTTGAGCATAGCATTGGCCAACAGCTTTGAGTTGCTATCTTGGTTATCCAACCTTTGATTCAGCTTGGTCAAGACACTCCGGATGTCAGCGTCCACATTGGAAGATCCTATTTTCTGTGATGCTTGTGAAGGTTGCGTCATCGGAGGCCTCGACTGAGGAGGTGGCGGCAATGAGGTTGTTTTGTCCCCGGATGACGAAGTGATGGCGACACTCTTGCCGGCGGCGGAAACCTTAGGGTCAGTTGACATGTTGAGTTTTAGGAAATGATCCAAGTAATCAATAGACCAAATGGCCCCTCAGTGTGCACCAAACTGTTTTGGTAGAAAAAACAATGGTGTAGAATCTTGACTATGAAAGTGTATGGATTAAATAATATGGAGGGGACTTTGGACTTTGATCAAATAGATTTAAGGAATGTATAAAAACAAAGATGGACACAAGGAGTTTGTTAACGAGGAAAACCTTAGAGATGACAACCTCTTCGAAAAAAACCCCGGGAGTTAGTGTTAGAACATGGATTAATTAATATGTGTTATTTAGTTCCATTTGTTATAATCATTTAATAATGTTAAAGTATAGACAAAATGTGTAGAATTCCATTAGGTGTAAGTACCATTAAATGATGGGCATAATGGTAACTTCACACCATCATCTTTATGAAAGGGTGTAGTCCCTAAATGAAGTGCCCCTTCTCTATCTATATAAAGGCTATCCATCAGCCATTTAGAGACACTTAACATCACTTACAATTCAGTCAAAACATTCTTCATTCATCTAAGAAGAACTAGTGTGGGCACTATCATTTAGAAGTACTATCTCCCTACTGTCTTCTTTCATTCAAGAACAAGATCAAGAACACAATCATGGAATCACAAGGTACACGCTTCCGTCTTCATCTTCTTCTCATTCTTAATCTAGTTGTGAGTCGGTTCATGGTTTGATGGATCGGTTTTGTTCCAACAATTGGTATCAGAGCCTGCTCATATACTAGATTGAGTTTGAAATTATTATAGAGCCTTGTGCTTTAATTTATTTCATATTTGTAATCCTTGTGTGATTTCATTTGGTTTTGTTCTTGTTCATGATACTCATCTTGTCTAAGAGTATCATATCATAACTTCATTCTATTTCTTATTTTTTGGTTTTACTCAAAAGGCTTTCAACCCTTAATGTAAGATTATCCCATTTTTGAACATAGCCACCATCCTTGGATGCGTTGTGAGTTTGTTCATATGCATAGCCACGCATTTTTTAAATGTGTTGTGAGTATGCGGATCTACTTACTTTGGTTGAAAATTGAGTCACCATTAAATTAAGAACTTCATTCAATTTCTGGAAATAATGGTAAAATCAAGAGGTACAATGGTTCATACAAGATTACCCCAAGATTCATACTCGATGTCCTGGCAAAGGGCCCGGCGCCCTCCGAGGGCGCGGGCCTAGCTGACGTGTAGACTGGTATCGGACCACAAAGGGGGGTGCGGGAGGCGTAGCCCCCCGCAGTATGGTATGGCTCTCTCTATTTAGTTCAAACCTGTTCATAAAAGGGTGTTAAAACTGATGACTTTTCACCAATCTGGACAGTGGGCACGAGTCGTGCTATTGGGCACGAGTCGTGCCCTTTGATTCCTGTCGTTTAAATGGTGACTTTTCAAGATTCTGGGCATTGGGCACGAGTCGTGCCCTTTGATTCCTGTCGTTTAAATGGTGACTTTTCAAGATTCTGGGCATTGGGCACGAGTCGTGCCCTTTGATTCCTGTCGTTTAAATGGTGACTTTTCAAGATTCTGGGCATTGGGCACGAGTCGTGCCTTTTGGCACGAGTCATGCCCTTTTGGTCATTCGTGCCCACGACTCGTTTCCAAGCTTCCAAGTCGTTCTGATTAAAACCAAGCAATTCATTTCCACTCGTGCCCCATTCGTGCTTGTGGGCACGAGTCGTGCTCTGGCTAGGGAAGAGAGATTTTTTGAGTTTCGCCCAGAATTTTGTGAAAATTTGTTAGTAAATTATAGTATCTGGCCACCAGTCGCGCTTCGGTGGTTCTTAGAGTTATCAAACTCTAAGAATGGACGGGTAGAACAAAAGGATACTATATTTTAATAACACATTTCACTTGTTTGTTTACCTTTAAATTTTCAGAAATTACCTTAAAGTCTTAAATGCCCTAAAGTATGATTAATTATATGCTTAAACAAATTTATTCATTGTTTAGATAATATTGTTGCCAAAGCAATTTACGTTATTTAAATACAAATTTGTTAAAGTGATGAATGTAAATATTGATATGTGATAACATGCTTGTTTTCCAAAGGAGACCTTGTTATTGACTAAGTATTTACATTCATGAGGTAATAATTGAACTAAACTTTTGGTCATTTTAAATGCTGTGAACCATCCCAAAGGAAGGCGGTGTTTAAAATGAATTGTTTATATTCCTTATTACCGGAGAACAAGTACCTTAAACTTTAGGACACGTTTTGTACTTGATCCGGCCCAAAGAAAGGCAAGTATTTAAAGTGTGTTGTTTAAGCTATTTGTTTACCCTAAAGATAAATCAAATTGTGAGTCAATTCGCAATCCAAAGATTAGTCTTGATGTCATATTGATTATCTTTTATTATGATGGAATTCATTTTGATATAATTAATCATTGTGTAGTTTCTTATATATGTTTTGTTTCATTCTTGTTCTTCTCCTTCAGATTTGATTAATGCTTCATCCGTAACTACTGCTATAAATGATGTACCTTTGCTTACTGGGACTAAACTTAAAACTTGGAAAAATAATATAACGATGATCTTAGGCAATATGGACATCGATCACGCATTAGGGGAATCAAGTCCCGTTGCTCTCACTAAAGGAAATACCGTTATAGAACGGAAAAATGTTGAGCAATGGGAACGGTCCAACCGCGTGAGTCTAATGATCATGAAAAATGCAGTTTCAGAGACATTTTTGGACAATGTCTCTGAGATCGAAAATGCTGAGATTTTTCTTGAATTCTTGTGGAAACTTGTTTCCATTCGATACAAGGGTGAAGAAAATCTTAGGGAGTACATTATTGAATTATTTCATCTTTCGATCAAACTAAAGGCACTTAAGTTAGAGATTTCGGAAGATTTGCTCAAGCAAGACTTAGTTTTGATCTATCTTCCTCCTCAATTTGGTCCTTTTGAGGTGACCTATAAATGTCGAAAGTACAAATGGAATATTAATGGATTACTTTCACATATGACATTAGAGGAAGATAGGATGAAATATCTTAAATTAGAAAGTACTCACTCAAAGATTTACTTCTTCTCGTGGGATTAAGAGAAGAGGGAAGGAAATTACGGTTGCAAGTAAGAAGCATAAGGGAGCATTTAAGGATCATAAAGTCAAGAAATGCTTCTTTTGCAAGGACCTTACTCGCATTGAAGAACGACTACCATAAATATCGCGAATGGCGAATTCGGGATGGTATGTCATTTGGTCTTGTTTGTACTAAGGCAAATTTGGTTTCAATTCCTTAATATACATAGTGGTTGTATTTGGTGCAACAACTCACATTAGTTCATGTATGCGGGGTTGCACAATTACCGAATCCCCAGTGAAGATGAGAAATACATCTATATGGAAGCCGGAAATCCGGTTGAAGTTATAGGCATAGGGATTTTTGTTAAGTACTGGCTATTATTTTGTATTAAATAATACATTTATTGTACCGTCATTTAGGCGGAATTTGATATCGATCACGGTATTAGATCGGGAAGGTTATTCCTGTTCATTTGGTAATAATAAATGTGATCTTATTTTCAATTCTGAGGTTGTCGGTATTAGTACTTTATCTTAACAATGACAATTTTATTTACTTCAAACAGTAAATACTATTAATGAGTCCCATAATAATGAAACCAAAACTAAAGGCACTAAGCAAAAGTTATCGAGTGAAAATTCTTGTATTCTATGGCATAGGCGTTTGGGTCATATCTCCAAAGGGAGAATTGATAAAGCTTATGTCGGAGGGAATTCTAAAAACAACTTGATACTCCGGATAAAACTTTTGCATTAAAGTGTTTTAAAGAATAAATTTACAAACATTAAAGGAAATAGAATTTTGAGAGTATCAAATGTCTTGGAACTAATTCATATGGACATTTGTGGACCATTCATTAACCCTTCATGGAATGGTCAACAATATTTCATTACGTTCATGGATGATTACTCTCGTTATGGATACATTATTTTCTTCATGTAAAGTTTCAATCATTGGTCGTTTTCAAGTCTTTTAAGGCATAAAAAAGACTATTAAGAACGTTAAATCCGATCATGGTAGTGAAAACTACGAACGGTATAACGTATTGGGTGAATAACGTCCGGGTCCTTTATATTCGCTATTTTGAAGAGTGTAGGATTGTCCCTCACTACACCATGCCGGGTATACCTAGCATAGTATATTGGAGAGACATAAATCCTTAAGGATATGGTAAGAAGTATGTTTTCTTGTACTTCTTTACCTCACTCATTATGGGGTGATGCTTTGAAAACCGCAACCTACCTACTTAATAGAGCTCCTTCAAAAGCTACTGACAAAATTTCTTATGAATTATGGACCGGTAAGAAACCGTCCCTTAATCATCTTCATGTTTGGGGTTGTCCAGCCGAAGCTAGGCCTTATAGACCTAACGAAGGAAAGTTGGACGCTAAGACAGTTAGTAGTTATTTTGTAGGGTATTCTCAAAGATCTAGGGGATATAAATTCTATGACCCAAAAACTAGAACCTTTTTCGAGACGGAAAATGCTAGGTTCTTTGAGGATGTTGAATTTAGAGGGGAAAATTTGAATAGTAATTTTGAATTTGAAGAAATGGAAGAGGAATTCGTTTCTATACCTCTTTCTATAGTTCCTATCGAAAATCAAGCAGTTGTGCCTGAAATTCGACAAGAACATAATATTCAAAATGACGTTAATTCTCCTATTAATGAACAACATGAAAATGTTGATGAGGAAATTCAACACCCTCAAAATCAAGAAGAACCGGTGCCATTAAGAAGATCTAATAGAGTAAGAAGGAGTGCTATACCGGATTATTATGATGTATATCTTACCGAGAATGAGGAACCGTTAGGTTTAGTGGGAGATGAGCCAATCACCTTCCATGAAGCCATTAGTGGTCCAAATTCTCATAAGTGGATTGATGCCATAAATGAAGAGTTAAAATCCATGAATGATAATGACGTTTGGGATCTTGTCCCATTACCTAAGAATGTGAAACCCATCGGATGTAAATGGATCTTTAAGACCAAAAGGGATTCACAAGGTAATGTGGAAAGACATAAGGCTCGTCTTGTCGCTAAAGGATTTACTCAAAAAGAAGGCATTGATTACAAAGAAATATTTTCACCGGTATCCTCTAAAAATGCTTTTAGGATCATTATGGCTTTAGTGGCACATTTTGACCTTGAGCTTCAACAAATGGATGTAAAGACAACTTTTCTCAATGGCGACATTGAGGAAACTATCTATATGAAGAAATCAGAAATGGTGACTGATTCGGATCAAACTAGTCAACTAGTTTGTAAACTCAAGAAATCCATTTATGGGCTTAAGCAAGCATCTCGTCAATGGTACTTAAAATTCAACCAAGTTATTCTTTCATTTGGCTTTGAAATGAATCTTGGTGAAGATTGTGTGTACCATAAGTTCAGTGGGAGTAGATTTATTATTTTGGTCTTATATGTGGATGATATTTGAATGATATTTTTCTTGCTAGTAATGATAAGGACCTTCTAAAAACTAAGAAATTTCTCAAACAAATTTGAGATGAAAGATCTTGGTAAGGCATCTTTTGTATTGGGAATCCAAATTTATCGTGATCATTCACGAGGTATTTTGGGATTATCACAAAAGAGCTATATAGAGAAGGTATTACAAAGGTTTAGCATGGAAAATTGTAAACCACATGACACCCATGTCTCTAAGGGAGATAAATTCAGTTTAAAGTAAATGTCCTAAAGATTAATTTTAAATCCAAGTATACGGAAAATATCCCTTATGCACCGGCGTAGGAAGCTTAATGTATGCGCAAGTCCGTACTCGCACGCACCTTGTATTTATTATTGGGATGCTTGGTCAATACCAAAGCAATTCAGAAAGAAGAACATTAAGTCGCATCCAAAAGAATGATGAAGTACCTATAAAACATTAAACTACATGCTTATGTATGTAAAATCGGATCATTTTGAGATCATTAAGTATTCCGATTATGTTTTAGTGAATGCAAAGATGTCGAAAGACATCCTATGGTTATGTCTCTTGTTGAAGAGAAATAAGTATAAAATGAACAAATAGATATACAACTTATAGGATCAAACTCCATGTTATTGGATCCATTTTGTAAAGTGTAATCTCTTTTGATGTTTCACGAGCATACTGCTCATATGGGTGAAACGACTTTTGATAATGCTTAAATCAGTGGAAGTTTGTGCTGTTATCTATTTCTTTGTGTTGTTATTATTTATATTGATCTCATTTGGTTAAGTAGGACTAGTTGGAGAATATATATATGCGTTCTTCATATATATTCATTAATATTCCATGCTACATATCTATACTTAATCTATGTCGTTTAGTTGGATATATATATGTGATTAATGTGGGTTTAGTTGCGAATCAATTACAACGACTGCCCCTTTAGCCCCTATACTTATAAGACTAATGGACGGGATTGTGTTGGATGACAATAAACGTGCACATAAGGGTTGTCATTCATGATATAAATGATTAAGGAATTTATTTAGTAAAAGATACATATTAATATTAATCCAAGTGGGAGATTGTTAGAACATGGATTAATTAATATGTGTTATTTAGTTCCATTTGTTATAATCATTTAATAATGTTAAAGTATACACAAAATGTGTAGAATTCCATTAGGTGTAAGTACCATTAAATGATGGGCATAATGGTAACTTCACACCATCATTTTTATGAAAGGGTGTAGTCCCTAAATGAAGTGCCCCTTCTCTATCTATATAAAGGCTATCCATCAGCCATTTAGAGACACTTAACATCACTTACAATTCAGTCAAAACATTCTTCATTCATCTAAGAAGAACTAGTGTGGGCACTATCATTTAGAAGTACTATCTCCCTACTGTCTTCTTTCATTCAAGAACAAGATCAAGAACACAATCATGGAATCACAAGGTACACGCTTCCGTCTTCATCTTCTTCTCATTCTTAATCTAGTTGTGAGTCGGTTCATGGTTTGATGGATCGGTTTTGTTCCAACAGTTAGGTCTCCAACCTTAAAAGTTTCACTATGAATATTGAGAGTACAAGCTGGAAGACGATGGAGAGATTACAAGTGTTGTGAGCGTAAATGAGTATGTGAACGTGTGTGTGTGAGTCTCCATGTCCCCTATAAATAACAAAGATTAGAAAGATAATAACAAACTCCTAAAATCTCGACATGTCACTTATCCTCTCAACGTTCAACGACTTGATCTTCTTTAACGTTGAAGAAGAGTCTTACGTGTTGGCTATACTCCGAATTTATCTCCTTTTATTCACTGAAAAATATGAATAAAAATAATTAAGTAAATATAATAAATACTCCCTCCGTCCCATCAAGAGTGTCACCCTTTTAGGGGTGGCACGCAAATTAAGGAAAAAAGGGAGAAGAAAAAATGTTGTGAGTGTAATTTGAAAATAGGAGAGAGAATTAGTGGAGGAAATAGTGAATTTAAAAAGTGTTGTGAGTGTAGAGGAGAGAGAATTAGTGGAGGGAATAGTGGATGGGATAATAGAATATTAATAAAATATTTCTTTTTCAGGAAATGTGACGCTTCAAACGGGACACCCTTTTGGATAAAAAGTGACACTTGAAGTGGGATGGAGAGAGTATTATGTAATACTTACGGTAAAATAGAATGTCGACCTACAGTAACAACTTAGGAAGTAACATTTGAGGATGTCGATTGAAAATGCCCATAACAACATGAATGTAATTTTACATTTGTCTAGCTAGAAATGAAGTGTGATAGAAATTTCGTTTATTCTGGTCATATTTCTCTTCAATTACTCATCCGTACAACGTAGATTTAAATACCCCCTTCTGCCTTCAACAGTTTTCCTCCTCATTTCCCTTCGCACTTCCCTCCTCTTATTAACACCTCCACTTCCACCAGATCTTCACTTCTCTCTCTCTCTCTTAAACCATAGCTTATTTCTGTTATTCAAGCAGCTGGCAGTACGGAAATCCTTATTTCTTCTGGTCCACAACCATTACTCAGCAAATGCCGTCAAATCCCTTTTCAGAACCCATTGAATCAAGCCCGGTTTCTCAATTTCATCTTTGAACTACTATGCAAACTTTGACTTTTATATACCTACATTGATTCCTTTCAAGCTCTCTCTCTCTCTTTCTCTCTGCATTATTGATTGTTTCCTGAAATTTATGTCAATTTCTAGCATTTGGAATCTAATTCCAGACAACAAACAAGCTGCACTGCTTGGTTTCATACTCTAAAAAGCCTTATAGATAGTCGGTTTGATTTTAAAACAGAAAGTTCTAAAAACGGAGCATTTTATAAAAAGGAATTTTCTCTGAATATATAAGGATAATGATTGAATTTCGACGGTATTCAGAAGGAGAAGAAGCAAGTACCGAAGCTTTGAATTCAAGCCAAAGCTCATTAATGAGTAGCGATTGTTGTCCTAGCTTTAGCCGTTTATCTTTTGATGTTTCCGAACTACCGCCGCCGGCAACTATGTACTCGCCGGAAAATATCATGTTGAAGCCACACCGGTCTTGCGAGTCGTCTTGGCAAGCTATTCGTTCGGCGGCGTTCAGGCGGAACAGTATCAGCCGCGGTGGCGGTGGACTCGGTTTCCGTGACTTCAGCCTTATTCGCCAGATCGGTAGCGGCGATATCGGAAAAGTGTACTTGTGCCGGCTTCATAACGGAGATGTCGAAGACGCCGGCGGCGAGGGTGACCGGCGGTTTTATGCGATGAAGGTAGTTGATAGAGAGGTTTTGGCTCTGAAGAAGAAGATTCAAAGAGCGGAGACAGAAAAGAAAATCATGAAAATGCTTGATCATCCTTTCTTACCTACACTATATGCTCAATTCGAGGCCTCACATTTCTCTTGCGTCGTAATGGAGTACTGCTCGGGCGGCGATTTGCACTCTCTCCGCCACAAACAACCGCATAAATGCTTCTCTCTCAACTCCGCTAGGTACATTTTCTCTCTCCACATATAGATACATACTTCTATATATCTATACTGCTATTACAGTACTAATTGATTTTGAAGATTTATAAATCATCTTGATTAGGCCAATTGCCATTCTTCGATTTTAGCGATTATGTTTTTTTTTTTTCAATAATAATTTTCTCATTGTATTTTATTTAACCACTCGTTTTTCTCAAAAAAAAAAAAAAAAAAAAAACTTTAGTACGATAGTTAAATTGCTAAAAAAAGATTCACTAATTTTGAATAATAAATGTATACTCCCTCCGCCCCGACCGATTTAGAATTTTTTGGACCGGCACGGGGATTAAGGAAAGGTAAATGTTGTGAGTGTAATTTAAAAATAGGAGAGAGAATGAGTGGAGGGAATAGTAAATTAAAATGGTGTTGTGAGTATTAAAATAATGTAGGAAAGAGAATGAGTGAAGAGAATAGTGATTTAAGGTTTCCATTTTGGGCCGTCCTAAATCGGGTGGGACGCCAAAAATGGAAATAAATCCTAAATCGACCGGGACGGAGGGAGTATTTAAAGTAAAATTATTAAAAAAAATGAAAATGGTTAAAATTGAAACTTATTAAAAACTATTAAAAACTAGTACATGTCCGTGTCAAAGGCCATCTGATTTTTTTTTTTTTTAATTTTTTTTTTTAATTAAAATTTTTTATTTTAAGGACAAAATGAAAAAGAGACAAATGTATGAGAACAAAATGAAAATTTTGCCACTTAAAACTGTTCATACCACTGTAGCAAATCCTTTCCTCATTTATACTATAGATACATGGTTTGGTTGAAATGTTGATAAGGATTATGAAAAAGCTGTTTTGTGTGCATGTGTTGAATGTTGGGTTCTGAGATATTACGTCAGTTTGTGCTCTGCAAAAAGGCTAATCAAATTTCCATTAATTTCGGTACGTATTAGAATTTTCCTGTTTTGATTAAGATTTCAAATCCAATTTACCGGATATGGCATTGCTTCTATATTTAACCTTTGAAGCTAATTACTACTGTATGCTTCCCGAGAAAATGAAGGAAAATTATGGATTCTGTTTGGTACCCAAGAACATATTTATGCAGAATTATAGACTTTCTTAACTTTTAGGAATCAAAGGATTACTTAATCTTAGTATTAGTCGGTAGTAAATTGTTTTGATTTAAACAAAACAAAATTTTACCCCTTTCGTCTAAGAGTAGAATCTTATCTTGAGTTTGTACATTTACTAAAAAAAATAAAAGTGTATAAATAATTCAAATGAGTTTAGTACATAATTATCCAAAAAATATTTATAATATAAGTAGATTAAAATTAAATTAGTTAAACAATGCCTTTTGGTAATTATAAAAACGTCTTAAAGACAAAGTTGTTCAAAACAATGTTCATGAAACGTACAAAAAAAAAATATAGTACTAACATTATTATTTTGGGAGTGGGATGTGACTGACGGAGTATCTTTTTAATTTTTTTTTTTAAACACAATTTGATTTTAATTATTGAATTGCTAAACTGAAAATACCCCTTACGAGAAAGTTAAAGATATTAATAGTTGTTTTATTGTATTTCAGGTTTTATGCAGCTGAGGTATTAGTAGCTCTAGAGTACTTGCATATGTTGGGGATCATCTACAGGGATTTGAAGCCTGAAAATGTATTGGTTAGATCGGACGGTCATATTATGCTTACAGATTTTGATCTCTCACTTTGTTCTGATGCAATCCCAGCAGTTCAATCCCCTGAGTTATCTCCTGATCCATCGTTGTCACCGGCGGGAATCGGAACTAGAACCAGAACCAGAACGCCACGTACGCTCACTCCGTTTTCTTGCCTGCCCGGTGGGTTTTGCCGGTCAAAGAAGATCGAAACTCTAAATAGCACTCGCATGTTTGTTGCTGAGCCGGTGACCGCCCGGTCATGTTCTTTTGTGGGGACACACGAGTACGTGGCACCGGAGGTAGCTTCCGGTATGTCCCATGGGAATGCCGTCGACTGGTGGGCCCTTGGGATTTTCATCTACGAAATGATTTACGGTTTCACACCCTTTTTTGGTACAACAAACGAGTCTACGCTGAGTAACATAGTGAAATCCCCTCTTGCATTTCCTTACGCGCCGACGAGTGGGCGTGAGATGCTAGCGCGTGATCTAATAAAAGGCTTATTGAATAAGGATCCGGATAGCCGACTTGGGTCAAAGCGCGGGGCGGCTGACGTGAAGACCCACCCGTTTTTTAAGGACTTGAATTTTGCCCTTATACGGTCGGTGACGCCGCCGGAGATAGGGAGACAGAAAGCGATGACGTTGCGTAGTCATGGTACGAGGGCAACGACGCCGTTTGATTTATTTTAATTTTTTCTTGTTTGGACGATGGTGTCAAGTCAACATAGCAGCGGGATAGATGGCAGCTGCATGACTTTTTCTCGCCAGATTTTGACAAGGAACGTACTATTAGTATTAAACTAGATTGACTTTCGCGCGATGCACGGGGCGTTATTATATATTTAAATGACAAAAATTGAACAAAAATAAATCAAAAAAACAATTTGTTTATATATTTATGAAATACTTTCTTAAAGACTAAAATGTCAGTACATAAAAATGAGAATAAAATAGGAATAAAAAAAAATCATAAGGAATATGCATATCTTTATATACAATTATGCAGTATTTTATCATTTAGAAAAGTAAATAAAAAAGAAGAACATGTTTATCACATACAAAGTAAGGTATTGAAATTAGTAAAAAAAAGGTGAATTTTATAAATAAAAAGAAAAAATTTGTTCATACCAAAAGGATAAGGATAGTAAATTTATCTAATCAAAATTAATATCATATTTTTTCAAATTTATTAATACTTTATTTACTATGCTTCAAATATTAATGTTTTTAAATTAAATAAATTGTTTGATATATCGAACTAAAATAAACACAATAACCATATTGACATACATTTATACTATCTTTAATTCTTATAATATTGACATACATTTCAATAAAAATTTTAAAAATGAGGGCCATCTTCCCCGATATTCATCTTTATAAATACAAAATTTTTTGAGACGGATAGAGAAATTGACAAATTTATTAATACTTTATTTACTATGCTTCAAATGTTTTTTTAAAGAAAAATTATATAAATTGTTTGATATATCGAACGAATATAAATATATATATATATATATATATATATATATATATATATATATATATATATATATATATATATATATATATATATATATATATATATATATATATATATATATATAATTCAACACCATTCCACTTCATCATCCTATATTCCACCACTTTAATTTTATTTTATATTCTTTAATTTTATGATTAGTAAAATTATTATTATTATTATTATTATTATTATTATTATTATTATTATTATTATTATTATTATTATTATTATTATTATTATTATTATCATTTATAATTAAAAATAATACTTCAGACTTATTTAATTTTTAGTAAAAATATATTGAAAAATAAAAGACGAAAATTAACAAAGGATGATTTAGAATTAATATTTAAAGAAGTGGGTTGTTTTTCTCTGTCCAAATCAAATGACGTAAATCTCTATTGAAAGAGAAAAATTATGATTTTTGGTGTAAAAAAATTAATTTATTTTAAAATAATTGAGGGAAAGTAAATAAGATGTAAAAAAATCGAAAATTCGGTCACCAATCAACAGGCGACACGTGTCAAATTTCTTTAAAAGAAATGAAACAAACCCCTGCATAAACCCACCATTATGGGCGCGTGCAGTACACGCGCAAGAGAAATATTGAAATTGCTCTTCAACAGAAGGACGACACGTGTCCAATGTAATAAAAAAAATTTAATGCATTCACGCGTCTCTTTATGCCCGTGTAATTTACGGATCTCATAATTTTAACCAATAAAAAAAAACAAAATAAATCATTTACTATCCACTTTATTTGGATAATTGTTAATAAAAGTAATTAACACGTGTCCAATGTAAAAAAAAAAACTTATGCATTCACGCGCCTCTTTATGCCCGTGTAATTTACGGCTCTCATAATTTTATGCAATAAAAAAAGAAAGAAAAAAAAATCATTTTCTATCCACTTCATTTGGGTAATTGTTAATAAAAGTAATTAATACTAAATTTACTATGCTTCATGTTTTTTTAAATAAAAACATTAAATTGTTTGATGTATCGAACTAAAATAAACCAAAAATCATATTACCCCTTCCAATTTCTTATCCTATACCCCATCATTTTTATGTTATTTTATATTCTTTATTTTTATAATTACTAAAATTAATATTATTAACATTATCTTTTATAATAAAAAATTACTTCACACTTAAAATTTATTGACTAAAACCATATTAAAAAATGAAAAAGAAAAAGTAACAAAGGATAATTAGAAATTTATATATACAAAAATGGTTTTTTTTTCTGTGTCCAAATGAAATGAAAATAGTCTCTATTTAAAGAGGAAAAAAATATATGAATTTTGGTGTAAAAAAAAAATTTAATTTAATATATAATAATTGAGGTCAAAACACAACCCCACCCTACTTATTAAATAGAAAATCCTCTTTTTTAAAAAAGAGGATTTTTTTTCTTTGTCCAAATTAAATGAAAAAAGTCTCTATTAAAAGAAAAAAAAAATCATAAATTATGGTGAAAAAAAAAAAATAAAAAAAAATTAATTTAATATATAATAATTGAGGTTAAAGAAATGGGATAATTTTTTTTTTTTCGAAATCCTCCCAGCCGAATCGGGTGGTGACATGTGGCAAAACCAAAAAAAAAAAAAAAAAAGAAAACCCGTCTGCCCAAACGCCCCAATGTCGGCGCGTGATCAACACGCGCCAGGTAAAATACGGAAATACCCCTCCCCCTTTAGGCGACACATGTCCTTTGTTTTAAAAAAAAAAAAAAAAAAAATTTCACCCAATCAGCAGCTGCCACGTCAGAATTAGGCCTCCTTAATTGCAACTTTGCCACCGCGTGAATTGACGAAAATGCCCCTCAAACCCTCAAAATTTACCACTATCTTGTTATTATATATATATAGATATAGGAAAGATAATAACAACTCTTAGTTAATTAATTGAGTATTAATTAGTATTATCATTATCATCATCATCATTATTATGTGTATATAGAATATTACGAGTGATCTCAGATTCAAAAGTAATTAAATTTCATTGTAACTGTAGGACTCATTTGTCATTAGAGAATAAACATGTAATATTTCAATATGCTACATTCAAGAATAAGGCTAATCAGACTTTTAAACCCTTGTACTATTATGAAGCTGCGATTTTAACCATCGTTTTTTTTTTTGGCAATTTTAACCACCCTTCTAATATTACGCAGTCATATTAACCTTATTCCCAAAATTCGTTAAAAAAATCTAACTTTCGTTAAATAATTTAACGAAACATAACAAGATTATAACCTAGATGATGACTTGGTTATAATTTTATGCATGTCTCGCGGACATATATTCACACAGTTATATATATAGAGAGAGAGAGAGGAGAGAGAGAAGAGAGAGAGTAACTGTGAAGGAATTTCAACGTGGAGGTTTTCTTAGATGACATGCCAAGCTAATTAAGCGGTCATGTTGTCCAATTCCTTTTATGGGTTTTTAATTCTCTCTTTCTTTAATTGAATTTTAGAGAGACAGAGCGATGCTGGAATTGGAATTTTAAAGATCAATGGAAGAAAGCGGCGGCGTCGTCGGTGCTGGCGTTAATTTTCCCGGTAAAAGGAAGAGTGAACAGCGGCTTTACAAAGGCATAAGGATGAGGAAGTGGGGCAAGTGGGTTGCGGAGATAAGGGATCCTAATAAACGGTCGAGAATTTGGCTGGGATCTTACTCAACCCCCGTCGCGGCGGCCAGGGTGTACGACACTGCCGTTTATTACCTCCAAGGGCGGTCGGCTCCGCTCAATTTTCCAGAATTATTGGCTGGCGAAACCACCGACGTGGAGCCTGAGTTGTCGACTGCTACTAAAAGGAAGAAAGCGATTAAGCCAATTTCACCAAAAGCCCTAAGTTTCTCACTCTCTGTTGCGCTCTTATCGTTTTTAGGGCTTTACAGAGAATCCCGAATTTTTCCTCTGAAGTAAATATATGTCCTCGAGACATGCATAAAATTATAACCAAGTCATCATCTAGGTTATAATCTTGTTATGTTTCGTTAAATTATTTAACAAAAGTTAGATTTTTTTAACGGAGTTTGGGAATAAGGTTAATATGATTGTGTAATATTAGAAGGGTGGTTAAAATTGCCAAAAAAAAAAAAACAATGAAGATTAAAACCGTAGCTTCATAATAGTATAAGGATTTAAAAGTCTGATTGGCCCAAGAATAATGAAAACTGAACATATTAGTATCATTATTTGGCCTTTTCTTATTTTAATTTAAGAAATGGACATAAGTTAACCATTCATAAAATATTTATGGGATAATTTTATATTCCAACTATAAGCATCTTTAATGCTTAGAGTTAAGAAATACTCCCTCAGACCCAGCCCAATTGAGATCAAATTTTTGGACACACAGATTAAGAAAAAATAATTAAGGAAAAATAAGAGAGAGAAAAAGTGGAAGAAAATGTTGTGAGTATGAAAAATTAAATAAGAGAGAGAATGAGTGGAAGGAATAGTGATTTGATTGGTGTTGTGAGTGTAAAAGTAAAATAGGAGAAAGAATGAGTAGAAAAATAGTAAAGATTTCCTTCCATTTTGGACAGTCTCAATTGGACAGGGACATACCAAAGAGGAAATAAGTCTCAATTGGACTGGGACGGAGGGAGTAGGTATTAACGGAATAAAAATTATAAGTCACACCCAACAGGCTAGGCTGACCATAGATCCATATCAACACAAAGGTATGTCAGACGAATTGGGCCTACAAAGTAGTCCTAATTCTACCAGCCCATCAGTGGAGATCAGTCGACCTATCTCATGTCCGACTTTCCTTGATCCCGATCTATATTCGTCCGACATACGATCCCATCATTTTGCAATGTCAGCCAAAATAAGGCACGAATTCGGGTCGCCATTGATCATTCAGGCAACCTCAACCAAACAACACGTGCGTTTATGCACGTCGTTATTTGTAACAGCCTTATACATTCTCGCAGACAGTTACACCAACAACTATATATATATCAGGCAACATCCTACGTTAAAAGGTAATGCTATCTTAGATATTTGAGATTAAATAGTTTACATACAGTTTCAATCAAACTTATAACAATATATCTCATCATCACGTCGAAGGGTTTTAGCCGGATACCATTTCGGCAAGTCGTTTGTTCGTGGTTTCAGGTTATAGTAGCTGGATTATAACCTATTACTGGACTAACGCTGATCCGTATCATTTCCTGTATCATCAGTTTAGTTCCATTACCGGGAAACGAAAAACACTAGACCTTGAAACCTTGCATATTCACAGATATCTAAAGCACAAACCGCTACTGCCTCAAGTGATCCAGTCAACAAGAATATCAGTGGGAACAACCCAGGAACGAATATGGGTGCTGGGAACTGTACTGCTAACTTGCCTCCCCCTCCACCCGGATTCCCCACAAGGAGACCTACTCGATCCAATAGTGTGGCAGATGGGATAGGAATACCGGACAGGAGAAGGGAGAAGAGGCCCATGGTCACTCAAGGAGGTGGCCAGCAAGCCAAGAAAATCCAAACAGGTCAAATAGCTGCAGGCGACATGGCTGGTACCTCAGCCTCTCACCCTATTAGGAAGGAGATATTGTTAGAATGAGAAAAAGTATTGCAGAGCTTGCTCGAGGTACAAGATGAATTACATGAGCTAACATAGTCTCCTAAGAAGGACGAGCGAAGATCACAAATGGCTGCTCCATCCCCAACTTCACATAGACATGCTAATGAGGCTCCTAGGCCATCAGGAGGAGAAACGAGGAATGACAGGCCTCATACCCATATCTCAGTTGACCGCACTGGATATTTGAGGGATAGACGTAATAGTCAACGGGAACAGAAAGCTGACTTAGGACATAGTAGGCAACTTGAAGCTAACAGAGCACAGGGTAGGTCGCCCCCAAGAGGGGATCGGTCACCTCCGAAGAGAGATAAAGAAAAAGAGCTCCTCCTATAGATGAACGAGAAAGGGCCCCTTCGAGAAGGGAACACCATATGGAGAAACGACAGAAGTCCAATTTTGTCTCCTGCCAAAGAGGCGAGCTAGAATTTTGGGAGCTTTTGAACTTGAAAAGAAGGTTAGACGATATGGAAGCTGATCGACATGCACCAGGTGGCAAGGGCGAAAGAAATGATAGTACTCTTCGACACTTGGCCCAAAGTATGCTTGATAAAGGCCCACCTGCAGGATTCAAGCTGCCTGTGCTAGAAAAATACTCCGGCACAACTAACGCTCTGAACCACATGCAACATTTTGAGGCCACCATGTGTTTGGTCTCCTCTGAGGATGACGTGCTATGCAAGGTATTAACCAACACCTTCACAGGTGCAGCACTAACTTGATTTTGTGGTCTGTCAACTGGCTGCATCACCTCGTTGAGATATATGAGGAGAAAGTTTTTGAAATGGTTTTCGATGGCTGGGGCCCGTAAGAAGACATTCACCGACCTGAACCACATTGCTCAAGGGAAAATAGAAAGCACCATGAGCTACTTTACTCGGTTCAAGGAGTTGATCGACCAGATAGAGGAGGACCTAACTGACAGAGAGGTCATCAGTTGTTTCAGAAATGGGGCGTTATCACCTGATTTGGATTACGAACTACAAGTCAGAAGAGCCAGTACGAGGAAAGAGTTTTTTGTAAGGACCTATGATGTGGCTGTGGCTGAGGAGATCAAAACACTCTGAGGCTGGTGAGTTAACAAAAGGGGTATCATCTAGGACTAATAACAACAACAAAGGGAAAAACAGAACTGGGACGACTAGAGGGTCCCCGAAAACTTCACCCTGCTCACAGTCAGTCAGACTGAGATAGTGAACACAGTCGCCTGGCCCCTCAGTCCCCATGAATCCCCAAAATAAGCTCAAGCGGGACAACGACAAGTATTATGAGTACTACAAGGACACTGGCCATACTACGGAAGAGTGTATGAGTTTGAAAAGGATCATCCAAACATGGGTGAATGAAGGTAGACTAGACAGATTTGTAAAAGGAGATCGTCCCCCAGCTTGGGATCGACCAGCTAGAGGGGTAGCATAGCCAAGGCAACCTAGGCTGACACTGGGAGTGATAGCTGAAGAGACATGCAACACAACCCTCAAAAATAAAAAAAATTAATTGAATAAATCCCCTCATATCCCATTTAGGAGTTGCATGCAAGATGAGGTCATTACCTTCTATCCTTATGAGCTAGAATCCAGTGGGGCAGCAAGGGAGCAAATCTTGGTCATTCCAGGACTAGCAACAAAGTCAACCAGATTGTCACCTTACTCAGGTCGACTGTAGGGCTTCACCAACCACAAGGTCAACGCTAAAGGACAGATAGAGCTGGATGTCGGACATCATCCTTTGAGGAACACATCCAAGGTAACATTTATAGTAATTGATGTAATAAGTGATTACCATGCTATACTGGGAATTCTTGGACAAGTCGTATTGGGGATGATTCCCTCAATAACCCACCAAAGGGTTAAGTTTCCCACCCCCTATGAGTTGGATGTGTGTTGAATATAGCCACAGACAACCTTGATCATGTGTTGAGGTCCAAAAAGAAAATAGAACTCGAGGTAGAAACTCCAGAGGCAAGCTGAAAATTTTCAAATTCTGTCACTATAACATCAAGGTTGGCACCGATTCACTATGTTGAAGAGGAGATGGAACCGATGCTAAATGAGGTGACCTATCCGTCACATTACATAGTCATGATTGAGCTGACACGTCCCTCAGGAAGCAAAGGGCCCGTAGGTAATACAGTTTTGATTGACCATGTCGTCATAGGAGACCTAGCTCTTATAGTCAACCCAAACTCGGGGGCCACCAATAATGAAATAGTCGTGGAGCTAGATGGCATGATTGAGGCAGAAGCTTCATACCTTAGGGCAGAAGAAATAAAGAAAGTTAGGGAAATCATCATTGAGACCCTACAGTTCAGGGATGGCCCAAAGCTAGAGCCAGTGGACGAGCTGGAAGAGATAGAGACCAATCCGGCCTATCCCGAACAGAAAATCAAGTTGGGTTGACAGTTATCACCCGAGGAAAAGGTTGAAATAACTGCATTGTTGAAAGAAAGTACAAATATCTTTGCATGGAAAGTGGAAGATATGAAGGGAATTGAGGAAGAATTTGCAGTACACCGACTTGAAGTCAACCCTACGATGAAAATCAAGAGCCAAAAACTGAGGATTTTCGCTCGTGATATGGAGATAGTAGGAGGTCGACAAGCTGCTCAGTGCAGGCATTATTAAGGTGGCATCCTACACCACATGGCTGGCAAATGTGGTGATGGTTAAGAAAGCTAACGGGAAGTGGTGAATATGTGTCGACTTCACCGACTTTAACCTAGACTGCCCAAAGGACAGTTATCCCATTCCTCAAATAAAGAAGCTGGTTGACTCCATTGCTAGTCATGCCACCCTCTGCTTTCTAGATACTTATTCAGGCTGCCACAAAATCAGAGCACGAGGATGACGTAGAGAAGACAGCCTTCCAGGCAGCAGGAGAGGTATATTGCTACACCAAGATGCCATTCAGACTAAAGAATGCTGGGGCGACCTATCAAAGAATGCTAAACAAAGTCCTTGCTAGTCACATTGGCCGAAACACGGAGGCTTACATCGATGACATGGTCATTAAAACCACGTCTGGTCGTCATGTAGTCGACCTAAAGAAAAAAATCGCCAATCTATGAGCAAACGACATGAAGCTGAACTCCACCAAGTGTGTGTTTGGAGTGGCTGCAGGGAAATTCTTAGGTTTCATGGTGTCACAAAGAGGTATAGAGGCCAACCCAGAGAAGATCAAATCCTTGATTGAAATGTAAGAGACAAATTGCATCAAGAAAGTCTAATGCCTGAACGGTCGAGTTGCTGCTCAGGGTCGTTTCATAGCCAAGTCAGCTGAGTGATCTCTCCCCTTCTTCAAAACTCTGAGGTGGACTGACGAGCGTCGAAACGTCAAAAGAAAATTTCCAACTCCAACTATCTACAGTTGATTTGTAGATAGGGTAAGTCGGGTCGAACCACCGAGACACGATGTTTAAAGTGTATAAAATTACTGCTATGACAAAAAGCTTGTAAAGTGAAGGATTTGTTGATTTTTAAGACTAATGCTTTTGCAAAAATTAAGTAAAATTGATTATAAAAGAGATTTCAATAATAAGGAGAAAATTCCCGGAATTGGCTTCACAAATTATGCTCAAGTTTCACAATTCATCAATCAAAGTATACTTGGGGTTTTGTTCTTACAAAAGTATGATTGGGACACTTCGGCGGGTGATTTGCAATCAAGTGTTTCCAATTAATCTATTCCCTTGGCCCGTTCATAGATTAATTAGGAACCCAATTAGAACTTAAGAACAATACAAGAAAAACCACAATTCTTATGAATCTTTTGGCGGAGATTCAATGAATTGTTATTATCAAGTCAAGTCTAATTTCAATTATGAATTTGGCGATTCACAATTGAAATTCCAAATTATTCAAGAACAAATATGTGATCAAGATAAATATTCTAAAATTCAATTAAAAACAACTTGATAATCCCAAGTAATACAAAGATAAAGATGAAAAATAAAACTCAAAACATAAAGTGTTACCTCCAATTCCAAGAACTAAGAGAATTAGCTATCTATGGAAAATAAAGAACACCCAAGAATTTGAAGAAGAAGAAATGCTATGGAAATTGATAATAAAAAGTGATCTAAAAACAATAGTGGTTAAAAATAGTAAATTGTCCTCTCTTTTTAAACCCACGACTGCTGTTATTGTTTTGGTTATAACACCTTAACAGTCACAATTAATAAGCTCCCATAACTCCACAACCGTTCCAGTCCGCCTGGGATCCATTTGCAAAACGCCTCGTGGGCGGTCGCCCACGAGAATCCTAAGCGGTCGCCCACAATGACAGAAGGTTTTGGCGTTCAAAAGTTGCTCCCATGTGCGGCCGCCCAAGGTGTGTTGAGCGACCGCCCACATCACCAGAAACATGTGGCCATTTTCCTTCCTTGCCTTCGGCCCAGCTCCCTTCTCTGGCCCAACTGCAGTCTTTGAGCCCATCCTTGCAATGGCCCATTCTTTCCTTCACCTTGCTTTGCACCTTGCCAGTTCTCTTCATTTCCGTGGCCCATGGTTATTAATACCCATTCGAATTCAGTCCGTCCCAAATTTGCAACATCGCCTTTATGATCCTTGATTGATTCACGAAATGCTTCCAATTTTCTAAATTCTTAACTTGAACCACTGAAACTAAAAAAAAACACTAAAACAACTATTAGAACACACAAAACTCAAGGATTAAGCAAATAATAAGTTCATAAAGTAGTTAATGGATGAGTGTAAAACTCACTCATCAAATACCCCCAAACTTAAACATTTGCTAGTCCTCGAGCAAACACCAAAATAAACTATAAACAATACAAAACTAAAAACAAACTACTCTACCAAATAATCAACTATGTCCCTCCATTCTTGCATGTTCCACAATTGCACAAATCACACATTACAATCAACCGCAGGATAAAACTTTCCACTATGCAAGTATCAATATATTTCCCATTAATTTGTAGTATCTTACTTAACCATTATAATTACAACATAAATCTCTTTATGCATTATCATCTTTCTCTTTACTCACAACCAAGATCCATGTTTATAAAGCTAAGTACACCAACCATCTTTTATTTCATTGACTCTATTTATCAAACAACAACACTTTTTTAAAACACAAAGCATGAATATCCCATGAACCGCTTACACCCCCCCCAACTTGATTCTTTAAGCACATTTAAAAATCTTTTACCGTTCAAGTAGGGAACACTGTAGCAGCGAACTCCATGCCCCTAATACTAGGTAGAGATTTTTTTTAAAGGTTTTGAGAGTTAGCCACTTCGGTATCGAGCTTGGCACGGACCATCACGGCGGTAAAGCTCTTCCTCCATAACGCTACTGCATACCCAGAAATCTGGTTAAGCTAGAATAATCCCTAACCAATTAATCTACGCGTCTGGAGGTTTCAACGAGTATAAGTTGCATTGCCATTGCTCTCATTCCCATCTTTTTTCTCTTTTTTTTTCTTTCTTTTTTTTTTTCAAGATAACAAGGGGAGGGTGTCAAATTCCATTCACATCAAAGGAATACTCATCTTATGACTTGCCTAATGTTGCTATTTGACAAACCATTTCATTAACTTAAAAGATAATGGTGTACTATAAACTTTATAAAAAATGGATCAAAATTATAAACAAAGAGAATATTTCCACGAGCACACAAAACTGTAACTAAGAGATTTAGGACACAATCATAACTCTTAAGTAATGTACCACAATTAACCAAAAATATACCAACTTGCATATACATATTCACACCCACATTATCCTTCCTAGCGGTCACAACCATTCACATGCAATTATGGGGAACACCAAGAATGTTAAAGACATAGCTAACTATTTTTTTCAAGAAAATTTTTCAATTTTTCTCTTTCTTTTCATTTTTTTTTTTTTTAAATCCTAACTAGAAAAGCAGTAAATCCTAACTAATATGGTGAATCAAAACAACAGACAAGAAAGTACCCCACACCCCCAAACTTAAATCATGCATTGTCCCTAATGCAACAAAATAAAGTAAGGAATAGGGGTACCTCCAACCAAAAATCATCTCCAAAATTGATCCCACGGACCAACCGAGCCACTACCACTCGATCCCGTGCTGTAATGCTGCTGCTGCTGTTGTTGCTGACCTTGCTGCTCATGCGCCTACCAAGAAGACCATCCTCTCAACTGTTCAGGATCACGATATAGAGGCGGCTGATATGGAATATACTGAGGCGGCGGAGGTGGAGGAAGTCTGTCCCTCATCTCCTGAAACATCTTCGTCTGTGCGTCCTCCATACGCTGCCTCCACATACTCGCAGCGTAGAAATCCTCAGTAACCAGAGATTGTATTTGCCTCTGATTCTCCTCCATACCCGCTAATCGTTGATCCATCAAACCAAACTGCCCTCAAAGCTGACCAATCTCCTCTGACAATGCATCCACATGGCCCGCTACATAATAGGCCGCCTCAGTCGGAGTGAACTGCTGTTCCTCCATATCCTCATCTTCTTCACTCCCTCTCGCTCCTCTAGATGAACCTTCTCCATGCTGCAACTGGGCATGCCCCTTTATAGTAAGGGACCTCTTACTCACCGTCGTCCCTGTTGACCCAATATCCCTTACAATACGCAGACGAGTAAAATTCACTCCTTTTTTCTCAATCAATCCAGATATCAATAGCGGAAAATTAAAGTTGCACCGCCCTATCGTCTTAATTGTGTTCACAATCTCCTTTGACATTGCCACCCAGTATTGAAACGTTGACCTGACAAAGACCACACTCATCAACAAGCCGCTCTCCTCCAATGCACATCATTGTAATGCGAAGTAGGCATGATACGCTCACAAATAAATTGCAAAGCACGCATCCTCAAGTCCATATCTCTCGTCTTCTTCACATTACCATTTCTCGCAATGCCAAATCAATATCAACAAAATAAGGCGCCAACCTCGTCAAGGTTCCCGCCACATTTAGTTCCATGATCTTTGCACTAGAGTAATAATCACAAGCACTGTTCTCAAACCCAGGCGACTCCATCCCATAATAGCTATTGATATCCTCATCATTATAATATACATTCTTGCCTCTCACCCAAGCACACTTCCTACTTTGCCCAGCCTCATATGCGTTTGCATAAAATTCCCTAACCAACACTGCCGAACCTCTATTAGTTGGACGGCTCGCTAAATTACCCCAACCATACCTTGCAAAAATATCATCCAACCCATGTTCATCGGGCTTAAACTCATTTTCCACAGAAAACCCTTTGTTTGCATATCTATCGAAAAAATAACTTCGCTTTACCACCCACAAACTTTGTTTCATCATATTCAACAACCGGTTCCGGGACGGGAGCATTTCTTTGTCTAGGCATTTTAAATCAATATACCCACAAATACTTCCACAGAGAAGGTACTAAAGAAGATTGAATTTAAAAGCTTACTTCGCCGGAAAAGTCACCGGAGTTCGCCGGAATCTTGCCGGAATCTCGCCGGAATTGTTGAAGATGAACTGGGAAGAAAGACCCCTTCTTTGGCAAAGTTTCTCACAATAACCCTTTGGCTTTGAACTTCAAAATCAACCTCTTGCAACCTTTTCCACCCTTTGCAAATTTTTCAAAATAACTTCAAAATTCTTGGCAACAATGGTGAAATGGGGCTCAATCTTTGGCTTAGGGGGGTTAAGTATGGTAGTAGAAGGCAAATTAGGGAGAAATGATGGAGGATTTGGGTGTTTGGGGAGAGGATTTTTAGAGAGATAAGGAGAGATGGGCGGAATTTTAGAGAGAGAAAGAGGGAGCCTTTGGAATCTTTAAGAGAGAGAGAGAAATGAGGGAGGCGGTTCAGTTTAGGGCTAGAAATTGTAACGCCTGATTTCCCCCATGGGCGGTCGCTCACAGCTCCTTGGGCGGCCGCCCACCTGTCCAGCAGCTCGACAATGTTTGAAATTTCAACATGGGCGGTCGCCCTCATCACCGTAGGCGGCCGCTCACTTGTCCAGCAACATTTACCATTTTTTCCAGCCGCATGGCGGTCGCTCAGCCATACATTTCTTGGGCGGCCGCTCACTTGTCCAAATTGCTCCTCTCTTTACAAATCAATTATGGGCGGTCGCCCATAGCACCCTAGGCGGTCGCCCAACTCAGCAGGAGGTTATTTGGTTTGTTTCCAATCTGCACAACACCACTAAAACAAACACCAAGCATAATATCTATTGATACATTAAAATTGACCCATATTTTGACCGCACTTTCGCTGCCTACGTCCCCATTGATGCGGGCAGACTACCCAACAAAAATAGGCTCAGGTCACCGTAGTTCGACACGTTCCCGAAATGCAAGAAAAACAACAATTTTTTTTTTATATGAAAAGCAAACAATGAAATGAAAACTAAGAACTCTACACCCCCAAACTTAATGATTACTTTGTCCTCAAAGTGATGAAAACAAAGGAAAAATTAACTTTAAGGGCACTACAATTTACTACTTACCTTGGGTTGCCTCCCAAGTAGCGCTTTTGTTTAACGTCGTTAGCTCGACGGAATGACCTTCTCAACGATTATGGATCCTTCAACTCGATCCATTCAACATTCCTTGATCCCGAAACTCCATCCAAATACGGCTTCACTCTTTGTCCATTAACCTTGAACCTGTTCTTAGTAACCGGATTCACTAACTCCACGGCTCCATGAGAATACACATTCACCACCTCAAACGGACCACTCCAACGAGAACGTAACTTTCCCGGAAAAAACTTCATCCTTGAATTGAACAATAGCACCTTGCTTCCCGGAATAAGTTCCTTATGCACAATTTTTCTGTCATGATACATTTTGGTTCTCTCTTTGTACAACCGTGAGTTCTCATATGCCTCCAACCGATGCTCCTCAATCTCATTCAAATGAAGTAACCTTTGTTCACCGGCTAGTTGCAAATCCATATTCAACTCCTTGATTGCCCAAAATGCTTTATGCTCTATCTCCACCGGCAAATGACAAGCTTTCCCAAAGACTAGCCGGTATGGACTCATTCCAATCGGAGTTTTGTAGGCGGTGCGGTACACCCACAATGCATCATTTAACCTCAAGGCCCAATCCTTTCTGTTTGGCTTCACCGTCTTTTCAAGAATGGCCTTTATTTGCTTGTTACTCACTTCCACTTGCCCTGAAGTTTGGGGATGATACGCGGTTGCAACTTTGTGATTCACCCCATACTTCTTCATGAGTGCTCCAAAAATTTTGTTGCAAAAGTGAGAACCACCATCACTTATTATCGCCCTTGGAACACCAAACCTGCAAAAAATTACATCCTTGACAAACTTGACAACAATATTAGCATCGTTAGTCCGGGTAGGAATTGCTTCCACCCACTTTGACACATAATCCACCGATACTAAAATGTACTCAAAACCACATGACACAACAAAAGGACCCATAAAATCTATGCCCCATACATCAAACAAATCCACAACCAAGTTATTCGTAAGAGGCATTTTATCTCGCTTACCAATGTTACCGGTTCTTTGGCACCTGTCACAACTTTTACTGAAAATGTATGCATCTTTAAAAAGACTAGGCCAAAAGAAACCCGATTGCAACACCTTTTGAGCTGTTTTCTTACCACTAAAATGACCTCCACAATGCAATTCATGACAAAACGAAAGAACATTTTGTTGCTCATTTTCATGAATGCATCTACGAATAACCATATCGGGACCATGTTTAAACAAATATGGGTCATCCCAATAATATTGCTTAACCATTGAAAAAAATCTTTTCTTTTCTTGACTCGAAAAATCTGGATTTAGAACCCCCGTAGCCAAAAAATTTACAATGTCGGCATACCAAGGCTCACAATCCTTCACAACAAACAACTGCTCATCAGGAAAATTTTCATTCAAAGAAATTTCACTCACACACCCCTTTTCAAGTCTAGACAAGTGGTCTGCCACAACATTTTCACAACCCTTTTTGTCTTTGATGGAAATATCAAATTCTTGCAAAAGCAACATCCATCTTAACAATCGGGGTTTAGCATCTTGTTTAGAAAGCAAATAACGCAATGCAGCATGGTCCGAATAAACAATCACCTTAGATCCTAGCAAGTAAGAACGGAATTTTTCCAAAGCAAATACCACAGTCAAGAATTCCTTCTCGGTTGTAGTATAATTCAATTGAGCATCATTTAACATTCTACTTGCATATTGGATCACATGTGACTTTTTATCAATTTTCTGACCCAAAACTGCACCCACCGTAAAATCGGATGCATCACACATTATCTCAAAAGGTTGAGTCAAATCCGGACCCACAAGAATAGGGGCTGAAGTCAATTTTTCCTTCAACAAATTAAAAGAATTGAGACATTCTTGGTCAAAAACAAATTCCGTCTCTTTAGCAAGCAAGTTTGTTAACGGCTTACAAATTTTTGAAAAATCTTTTATAAAACGCCGATAAAAATCCACATGACCAAGAAAGCTACGAATTCCTTTAACATTTGTTGGCGGAGGCAATTTAGATATTATCTCAATTTTTGCCTTGTCAACTTCAATCCCTTTTCTTGAGACCAAATGACCCAACACAATTCCATGCTTAACCATAAAATGACTCTTTTCCCAACTTAAAGTTAAATTGGCATCACAACATCTTTTAAGAACCAAAGTCAAATTATTTAAGCATGCATCAAACGAATCACCATACAACGAAAAATCGTCCATAAATACCTCAACAAACCTGCCAATCATCTCAGAAAAGATCGACATCATGCACCTTTGGAATGTAGCAGGAGCATTGCATAAACCGAAGGGCATCCTCCGATATGCAAATGTTCCGAAAGGGCATGTGAATGTGGTCTTTTCCTGATCTTCCGGAGTAATGGGAATCTGATTATATCCTGAAAAACCATCTAAGAAACAATAATATTCCTGACCAGCTAGCCTCTCTAGAATTTGGTCAATAAATGGCAAAGGAAAGTGATCCTTTCTAGTCGCATCATTAAGTTTTCGGTAATCGATAACCATGCGTTGACCAGTGACCATTCTAGTAGGCAAAAGCTCATTATCCTCATTCTTAACAACAATAATTCCAGACTTTTTAGCAACAACATGAACAGACTTACCCACTTACTATCGTAGATAGGATAGATAATACCTGCATCCAACAGTTTCAAGACTTCTTTTCTTACCGCCTCAAGCATATGAGGATTCATCCTTCTTTGATTCTGCCGAACTGGCTTTGCATCATCCTCCATATGAATTCTGTGCATGCACATGGTTGGGCTAATTCCCTTTATGTCAGTAATACTCCAACCAAGTGCGGACTTATGTCGCTTCAACACATCCAACAACCTTCTTTCCTGCAATTCTGTTAAGTCCGAAGCACACAATGTGCAAAGAATCATTTGCACCAAGAAAAGCATACTTTAAGCTAGATGGAAGTTGTTTAAGATCTAACTCAGGAGGAGAGACAATAGATGGTAAATGCTTAGGATTAAAATTACCTAAAGATTCCAAAGGAACCTTTTCAGTAATTTCCTCCATAACATCCATCTCAGCAAGAATGGCCCTCGCCTCATTTTGATCAAAAACACCTTCCATAACTAACTCATCCACAAACTCAGAAACAAGAGAGCCCTCCACATCAGGCTCAAGTAACAAAGAATTTTCAGCAACATCACAAAATAGACACTCATTGACCTCATATGGCTTTTTCATGGAATCAAAGATAGAGAAATTAACAATTTCATCCATGACAGTCAAAGACAAACTTCCATCTTTCACATTAATTACCGCATCTGCGGTAGCCATAAAAGGTCGTCCCAACAAAATAGGGACATCATTCACATCACTAGCCTCTCTCTCCATATCAAGAACCACAAAATCAACCGGGATAATCAATTTATCAATTTGAACTAAAACATCTTCTACTACTCCCTTGGGATATTTGACCGAACGGTCCGCAAGTTGCAAGGTCATAGTAGTAGGTTTTAGTTCACCCAACTCAAGCTCCACAAACAAAGAATAAGGCAACAAGTTAATGCTAGCTCCTAAATCTAACATTGCCCTCACTTTCTTAGAGTCCCCCAAAGAAATCATAACATTAAAACTACCGGGGTCTTTAAGCTTAGGAGGCAAATCTTTTTCAAAAACAGCACTAACTTGGTCCGAAACCACAATTTTTTCATTCGGAGCATACTTTCTTTTATTTGTGCTCAATTCCTTGAAAAATTTAGCATATGAAGGAATATTCTTAATCACATTGAGCAAAGGTAAATTTACATTCACCTTAGAAAGCATGTCATACAATTCTTTAAATTGTGTTTCGACCTTATTCTTGACCAATCTACCAGGAAAAGGGACAAGAGGCACATACGGCTTAAGAGGTGGAGTTGGAAGTTTCTCCTCGGGAGTCACTTCAACTCGTTCCTCAACCACCACTTCACTCTCATGCAAATTATTATCATCTAAAGGAGAAGGAGAAGAGTGTACCTCCTGAAGAGTCTTACCACTCCTCAGGGTGACGGCCTTCGCTTGTTCCGGTTGACTTGGAAGTGTACCCGGATTGTGCTTTTGGAGTGCCTCAGCAATTTGACCCATCTGATTTTCGAGCTTTTTCAGGGAAGCTTCTTGGTTCCCCATTCTTTGGTCCATGATCACCTGATTCTGTTGAGAGGCCTGGATAAACTTCTGCAACGTTTCCTCCACACTTGGCCTTGCAGGCCCTTGTTGCTGCGACTGTTGCATTTGTGGTTGGTATTGTTGCTGAAATTGACCCTGCCCTTGATTTCCTCCCCAAGAGAAATTGGGATGATTCCTCCAACCCGGATTGTAAGAGTTGGAAAACGGATCATTCCTCACTCTTGGTTGGAAAGCATTCATTGCATTTGCTTGCTCAAGAAATTCCGGGAACTGATCTCTCAATGGGCACCCCATAATATCATGGGTATTCACATTACAAATTACACAACTTGTGCCCAAGCTACTCTCTCCTTGACTTCGCCCTTGGTTTTGACCTTGGTTTTGAGCCGTCATCATCCCCATGAAATTCATCATTTGCGTAGTCAATGCCGAAACTTGTTGTGCTAGAACATCATTAGACTCAACTTCATAAACACCTTTTCTTCCTCCTCTCACACTTTTCCTCGTAGCGAATTCATGCCAAGTCTCTCATATAAGGCTTTTGTTTCATCAGCCATTTTCTCACCCATAGCACCCCCGACTGCATTATCTACTTGAGCTTGACCTTGTTGGGTCAACCCGTCATAGAAGGCTTGATTTAAGAGGGCTAAAGGAAACCCGTGATGAGGACACTGGACCAACAACATCTTGAATCGATCCCAAGCTTCATGAAAAGCTTCACCTGGCTCTTGATTGAAAGACATTATCTTGGACCTCAAGTCGGATGTCTTTTGATGAGAGTAAAACTTTGCCATGAACTTGTTATAAACTTCCGTCCAAGTGTTGAGAGAGGCAGGAGCAAGTGCCATAAACCATGTCTTGGCAGCATCTTTCAGCGTATAAGCAAAGCACCTCATTCTCAATTGCTCTTCAGTTAGTTGCCCCAATGGAAAACCTTGCACTGTGCTATAGAATTCTCTCATAAAAGTGATTGGGTCTTCTGATGCCATCCCATGGAATGAAGGGAGCATGTTGAAATGAAGGTTCTTCAACTCATAACTCCGTGCTGCTTGTGGGAGCATGATACATGATGGTGACGGTTCAATTACCGGACGGGCAAAATCACCCATCATTTGTGGTTCCGCCATTTTAACTTCTTCTTCAGAATCAGAATTCTCGGACTGTTCAGAGTAAACCGAATCACTTTCTGTATCACTTGGTTCCGGGTGCTTTCTCTTGTTGATGCGATGAATGTTGTGGTCATTTGGTAACAAATCTGGTTGTAGCGACCTACGACCAAACATTCAAATCTGCAACACCAAGTTAAAACAAAACAAAAAAATATATATATATACAAAAGACTATTCACAATAGCAAATAATTAAATCAACTTTAAAATAAACGCGTCCCCGGCAACGGCGCCAAATTTTGACGAGCGTCGAAACGTCAAAAGAAAATTTCCAACTCCAACTATCTACAGTTGATTTGTAGATAGGGTAAGTCGGGTCGAACCACCGAGACACGAAGTTTAAAGTGTATAAAATTACTGCTATGACAAAAAGCTTGTAAAGTGAAAGATTTGTTGATTTTTAAGACTAATGCTTTTGCAAAAATTAAGAAAAATTGATTATAAAAGAGATTTCAATAATAAGGAGAAAATTCCCGGAATTGGCTTCACAAATTATGCTCAAGTTTCACAATTCATCAATCAAAGTATACTTGGGGTTTTGTTCTTACAAAAGTATGATTGGGACACTTCGGCGGGTGATTTGCAATCAAGTGTTTCCAATTAATCTATTCTCTTGGCCCGTTCATAGATTAATTAGGAACCCAATTAGAACTTAAGAACAATACAAGAAAAACCACAATTCTTATGAATCTTTTGGCGGAGATTCAATGAATTGTTATTATCAAGTCAAGTCTAATTTCAATTATGAATTTGGCGATTCACAATTGAAATTCCAAATTATTCAAGAACAAATATGTGATCAAGATAAATATTCTAAAATTCAATTAAAAACAACTTGATAATCCCAAGTAATACAAAGATAAAGATGAAAAATAAAACTCAAAACATAAAGTGTTACCTCCAATTCCAAGAACTAAGAGAATTAGCTATCCATGGAAAATAAAGAACACCCAAGAATTTGAAGAAGAAGAAATGCTATGGAAATTGATAATAAAAAGTGATCTAAAAACAATAGTGGTTAAAAATAGTAAGTTGTCCTCTCTTTTTAAACCCACGGTTCTTTGGTTATAACACCTTAACAGTCACAATTAATAAGCTCCCATAACTCCACAACCGTTCCAGTCCGCCTGGGATCCATTTGCAAAACGCCTCGTGGGCGGTCGCCCACGAGAATGCTAAGCGGTCACCCATAATGACAGAAGGTTTTGGCGTTCAAAAGTTGCTCCCATGTGCGGCCGCCCAAGGTGTGTTGAGCGACCGCCCACATCACCAGAAACATGTGGCCATTTTCCTTCCTTGCCTTCGGCCCAGCTCCCTTCTCTGGCCCAACTGCAGTCTTTGAGCCCATCCTTGCAATGGCCCATTCTTTCCTTCACCTTGATTTGCACCTTGCCAGTTCTCTTCATTTCCGTGGCCCATGGTTATTAATACCCATTCGAATTCAGTCCGTCCCAAATTTGCAACATCGCCTTTATGATCCTTGATTGATTCACGAAATGCTTCCAATTTTCTAAATTCTTAACTTGAACCACTGAAACTAAAAAAAACACTAAAACAACTATTAGAACACACAAAACTCAAGGATTAAGCAAATAATAAGTTCATAAAGTAGTTAATGGATGAGTGTAAAACTCACTCATCATGGACGAAAGCCTTTGAGTGGACGACTTAATGCTCATCGTCGTTCCAACAACTCAAGGTGTATCTCGTTTATCCTCCTCAGCTTAGTAGTCCGGCCCATGGAGAAATTTTGTATGTGTACCTGTCACCAGGGATCGAGCAGTAGCTGCAGTTTTGGTTCGAGAAGAAAAGTGCATCCAAAAGCCAGTTTACTATGTCAGCAAGGACTTATCCGACATGGAAGGGAGATATTTTAATGCAGAGAAGGTAGCCTATGGCTTGGTGATAGCCGCAAGGAAACTACGAGCTTACTTTTTTAACCATCTTATAGTTGTGCTGACTAGTGCTCCTTTGAAGAAGATCCTACGCAAGCCAGAAAGTTCAGGTCAACTACTCAATTGGGAAATAGAATTGACATAATTCGATATTGAGTATAGGCCTTGAAAGTCACTACAGGCACAACCTTTGGTAGACTTTAACTCAAAGGCACCTCAGCGAAGACTTCAAAAGGGAAGGAACCATCAAGTTAGAAGTCATTCAGTTTGCCCAACGACTGTTGTAAAGTTAACTCAGATGGATCGGCCACAAAGAATATTATTGGGGCTGGAATTGTCTTGATCAAACCAGAAAGTAGCAAGGTATTCAAGGAAGCATTAAGGTTTAAGTTTCAAGCCTCCAACAACCAGGCCGAGTATGAGGCCTTGATTGTGGATATTGAGTATATCAAATGTTTTGGGGCAACTAAGATAGTGGCTTATTGTGACACAAAGTTGATAATACATCAAGTCAATGGAGAGTATGAGGTACCCAATACAGTTTTGGTCAAACACTGCGAGCTTGTCAAGAGGTGAATCCGAGATTTGGAGTTTTGGGAAATCCAGAGGGTAAGCCATGAAGACAATGAATTGGCCGGCCTACTCTCAAAGTTAGCCACTTCAAATGATCAACATGGTCAACCAATCTCATATTTGGAACAACAAGCATACGAAAGAGTGCAGGTTTCATGCTCGGTAAACAACCCTAAGTGTTGGATTGACGAGATAAAGGCCTACATTGAAACAGGCGAGCTACCTGAAGATGAGCAAAAAGCCATAATAATAAGGAAAAAATCCCCTCAAGTTCACTATACACGGGGAATCATGGTTTAGAAGGTCTTTCATTAATCCATTGCTGAGGTGCGTCTATCCTCAAGAAGTCCCTCATATTTTGTTCGAAGTACACAATGGAATATGTGAAGGACACGGGGGCCAGGACATTGGCTGACAAAATAGTAACGTTGAGGTATTACTGGCCTTACCTGAGGGAGGACGCTCGTGAGTTTGTATAGAAGTGTGACAAATGTGAAAGATATGCCGACCTACCAAAGTTACCTATCACTGAGCAAACTCCTGTAGTTGCTGCTTGGACATTCGACATATGAGGGCTAGATTTGATCGGACCCTTCCCACCCGCCCATATAAATTGCAATTATGTGATCATGGATATTGACTACATCACCAAGTGGATCGAAGCAAAGCCTCTAGCTAAGATAACAGAAAAAACACCATCAACGTCATCCACGATTACATTTGGTGTCATTTTGTGGTGCCACATTCGATCGTATTTGACAACGTGCTACAGTTCTCAACTGCCTTCGAAATAGAAATGAAAAGGTTATGAGTCAAAAATTGGAAATCGTTAGTCGCCTATCCCCTAGGCAACGGGCAAGCAAAATCAAGCAACAAGCTAGTTTTAACGGCCCTAAGTAAGAACATAGATGGTCGAGCAGGCAGATGGTTGGACGAACTCCCCCTTGCTCTATGGGTAGTCGGCATAACCACCAGGGGACCTACTAAGGAAACCCCATTTACTCATACTATTGGGTCGAAGGCCATGGAACTAGTCGAGCTACAGATTCCTATAACAAGGGTTGCATTGTTTGATTAGAATCAGAATAACACTAACAGGTTGATCGACTTGGACTTACTCGAGGAAAGACGGGTGACAACCCAACTCAGAATGGTCAAATACAAGCAGAAAACCAAGGATTACCACGACAAGAAGTTCAATAAAAGGTCGTTCAATGTTGGGGACTACGTCTTGATGAAACTCGAAGAGACATGGTGCAAAGCCGAGCAAAACAAGTTGTCACCTAATTGAGAAGGTCCTTACGTTTTCACAAGGGTAGTCAAAGAAGGGACCTACATGATTGGCAATCCTGGGGGCAACAAGTTTAAATATCCTTGGCATGCTAGCCACTTAACTAGATATTATTTCTGAAGTTAGTCTCTATGTAACGCCTGCATCTTCAATAAAAAGGGGTAAGAAATTCTATTCACATTACTGCCTTATGATTACAATACATTTAGATTTGACTCTTATTCGATCTCAAATTCTTAAACAGGTTTGACTAAAGCCTTAAGTTAACCTCGTTCTTAAACAGGTTCGACTAAATTCTTTAGTCAACCTTGTTCTCAAACAAGTTCGACTAAAACCTTAGTCAACCTCGTTTTTAAACAGGTTCGACTAAAGCCTTAAGTTAACCTCATTTTTAAACAGGTTCGACTAAAGCCTTAAGTCAACCTCATTTTTAAACAAGTTTGACTAAAATCTTAGTCAACTTCGTTCTTAAACAGGTTCGACTAAATCCTTCGGTCAACCTCATTTTTAAACAAGTTCGACTAAAACCTTAGTCAACTTGTTCTTAAATAAGTTCGACTAAAACCTTAGTCAACTGCTTTCTTAAATAGGTTCGACTAAAGCCATGGTTAATCTCGTTAATTAAGATGATTCGACTAAAGACTTTGGTCGATCTCTTTGTCATGCTAGTTTGACAATAAAGTAAAAACATTCAGATTAGCAAAAATGATTCAAATCAACTAGCATAAAACGTAAATCCCCCAAAAGTGGGCCATAATTAACTAAATACAAAGAGTCATAATGTGAAATGCCTCCCAAACCGGGCCAAGGCATAAGTAACTAAAAACAATAAACATAAAATTGTTTGACATTTGTTCGACATAAGAATAAAGGAAAATCACTCTTGCTGGTCCTCTTGCTCCTGCCCCTGCTCTGGCTGCTGCTGCTACTCCTGATGCTCAACCTCTTCAAACACTTGGCCCTGAGTGACCTATTCTTCTTCATTAGCTTCATCGGCATCATTAAAATCTTGGAGTATGGCATTGAAATTTCATGGCTCAATAGCAAGGGTGACCCAGGGCTCAAGCCCATCCCCAGTATCCTGCTTGGCTATGACAGCCAAGTCATTGTCATTGTAAGGAACTAGGGGATAGACACTTCTAGACTGCTCATCGTAGTGGTCCTAATAAGCCCATTGGGCCAACTTATCAACACTTAGCCCGACTGAAGGATTGATCAGGAACCGTCGAGCCATATGTTGTCGTCCAACATCAAAGAAGTCCCTAGCTCGGGACACAATGATGTTGTAGCACTCATCACTGTTTTTAAATTGCTCAATGGTAGCCCTCTCCCTGGCATGGGCCTCCTCCTACCACTTGATCCGGGCATCTTGATGGTCGTCGCTCATCTTTATCATTCTGATGTTGCGATCCTGGACCATCTCAGATAGTAGCCCTTGCCCCTCTAGCTTGGCTTTCTCTTGCCTTGCCAGTGCAGGTTCCTCCTCCAGTGAAGCCTTAGTTGGAGTCCAAGAATCCACCTGGGCTTGAAGGGGAGCGAGTTACTCCTTTGCTACCTTCAGGGCCGCATAGGCGTCATCCCTCTCCTTTTCAGCATTAAAGTGGGCAGCCTGAAGAGCTCGACACAGGGAGTCAGAATCCTTCTCAGCAGCCTCCCTGGCCTTCCTAGAGTAATTAGCAGAGGTGATCTGCTCCTTCTCTATTATAGCCCTCCAGCAGCACTTGTCTTACTCGGTCAAAGCTAGGGATAATACAGTAAAAAGCAAAAATGGTCAAGACAATGACGATCAAAGTAGCAGCGAGCAAAATGAATAGAAAAATATGATAAATGGTTAAGTATTACCTCAGCAGCAAGCAGGCCGAACCTGTCACTGTACTTGTCAGGAGTAAGTCCCTCCTCTGCAAATTGGGCCAGCAAGTCCCTGTCAGTAGCCCATCTCACAACAGCCTGTCCCAGTCCCATCTCAGGATACTAGCGACTCATACTGGTGATCCAAGTGAGAGGGGGGACATCACTGAGTCTCTCCACCATAGTCTGCAGTTCATCTGTGCTTCTGGTGGGAGGGATTTGAGGGGGAGGATAGCTGGAGGCAGAGCCCGCTGCCTTGGAAGTGCCAGCTTGATCATCCACACATGACCTTTTCCTAAGCCTACCAAGTGGCTGGTCGTCATCAGAATCCTCAAGCTCCTCTACCTCGAGCTCCAAGTCCACAATCTTTTGGGGAGTCTTCTCCACAGATCCCTGCCTAGGCTCAGAGTCTGACTCTTGCTCTGTTGACCTGTCTACCTCTCTCTATCCCCCAAAAACTTTAACCTGGATCGGTTACTCTATGGGCTCCACCTGCCCGGATCCATCAATGGGGACCATCCCCACACCCACTTTAGAAAGCAGCTTATTCCTCTCCATTCTCTCTGTTGGAACGAGCATTAGCAGTGCCATGAGCTTTCCTGCTCTTCCTGCGATCTCCCAGGTCGACTATGCGATCCATTTGAGCTTCCTGTTCAGTAGTAAGAATAGCACAACAAAGGAAATAGAGTTAGCATACGATTAAGCGGGCAAAGAGTTAAGGCATTATAGAAAATGAGACAAATACTTAATTGCCAGAGTGGAAGAGGCCCCTATAGTGGCCTGATTTTTTCTTACAATAGTGGCACTAGGTCACAAACCTTTCCCTCTCATAAATTACCAAATCTGGGTATCTCAGGCTTATAATAATGGGGACCAGAGGATCCACCTCTCCATCTTCTCCCAACATCATCCCGGCTTGGATGAAGAAGTCCTTGTCCAACCCCAAGGTGACCCAGCTCACAGTGCTCCTCTAAGCTACCAATGTCAACCTACGAGTGAGCTCCTCACTCCACTCTAGGGCCCAATAATCTTCCTCCTTCATGGATTCAGAATCCTCCTCAAGAAAGGGAAACTCCCATCCCTTCCTGCTCTCAACCAATATCAGATGGTTGTTCCACCCTGAAACCTTATCAAGAAAATTCACAAACAACTTTGGGGCTTTGGCTTTGGCCAGGGTACTAATCCCCCACGTCTTGTCATTCATGACGACCTTAAAGAATTTCCTAAATACGAACATACACGGTTCGAACCCTACAAACCAGCATATCATAGCAAAACATACCAACACTCTAGTTGTATTGGCACCATGCTACATGGAGACCGTGGCCAAGCACTCGAGGAACTCACAGATGAAGGTATCCAGAGGAAGTCTCAAGCCCGCTTCGAACTGGCCATAATAGAAGGCCACTTTGGAAAGGAGTAGACTTCTCCTTTTAAACATCATTTTCCTTACATGAATTGGAAAGGTTTGGGGGGACAAAATCGTTCAACTGTCAGAAACTGAAGAATAACACCGTTTCCCAATACAGTTGTCCAATTGCCAGAAACTATCCCATTATAGCAGATCTTACGACACATTAAAGACAGCTCATCCAACCTCCAAAATTCAATCGCCGAGAGCGACCTACGCCTGACTAGTCGACCTTCAACCAATGCCCCAAATAAGTCATCACAATTTTTTCTATAACTTCCTACTCGATAAGTCAACTAAAAAATTTGGGGGTCACTGAACAGAATAAAAATGATGGGCCTGGCCTAATAGGCTGACCCTAGGTCCATATCAACACAAAGGTATGTCAAATGAAGTGGGCCTACCAAGTATCCCTAATTCAACTAGCCCATTAGTGGAGATTAGTCAACCTAGCTCATTCTCTGAACTTCCTTGGTCCAGACCTAGGTTCGTCTGACATACAATCCCATCCTTGTGCAATGTCTGCCAAAACAAGGCACGAATTCGGGCGCCCTTGATCATTCAGGCGACCTTGACCAACCAACACGTGCGTCTATCCACGTCGTTATTTTTAATCGCCTCCTAAATTCTTGGAGGCAGTCACTCCAACAACATCTCCTTGATCTTAGGGATTCATAATGATCCCATAACGCCGTTATATATACCAGGTAACATTCTACGTTAAAAGGTAATGTCATCTTAGCTATTTTAGATTACGTCGTTTCCATACAGTTTCATACAAAATTATAACATTATATCTCATCATCAAGCCAGAGGGTCTTGGCCAGAGACCATCCCGGCAAGTCATTTGTTCGTGGTTTCAGGTCATAGTACCTGGATTACAACCTATTGCTGGACTAAGGCTGATCCGAATTGTTTCCTGCATCATTAAGGTTTGTGATGATGCAGGAATTGTCAAGATCAGCCTTAGTCCAGCAATAGGTTGTAATTCAGCTACTAGGACCTGAAACCACAAACAAACGACTTGTCAGGATGGTCTCTGGCTAATACCCTCCGGCGTGATGATGAGATGTGGTGTTATGAGTTTGTATAAATTGTATTGAAATAATGTAAATCTCAATAGTCAAGATGAAATTATCTTTTTTTGTTATGTATAGAGTGGTATTTATAGTGTTGCCAAGTCAGGGAGGGATTGTAGGCATAATCGTCTATGAGATTATAGGGAGCAATTATGTATGGCGACTTGGGTTTACACACATTTAGTTTGATTGAGGTCGCCTGGTTTACCGAGATCGACCTGAATTCGTGCCTTGGCTAGACAGAGATTGTATAAGGAGTGGATCGTATGTCGGCCGAAGCTAGGTCGGGACTAAGGAAGGTCAGACAATATGCGTGGTTGACTAATCTACTTTAATGAGCTCGTACAGTTATGATAACTTGATGGCTCTCTATGCTTGATGGGCCTTTGGGCTTAATTGGATATAGGGCCAGCCTATTAGGCCTGGCCCGTCACTTTTATTACGTTCACTGGCCCCTAAATTTCTAGCTTGGCTTGTCGAGTAGGAAGTTATGAAAAACAATTAATTTTAGATTTGAGACGATGTTTAGTAGGTCGGCTTGTTGGATGTAGGTCGCTTCTCGAAATTTGACTTATGGCGGTTGAATGAGTTGTATTCAATACGCCGTAATTTCCGCATTTAATGGTACGGATTTTGTCAATTGGACATTCGCCTTGAGAACAGGTGTGAGCTTTTAATTCAGGCCATGATTTGACAATAATCCAACCGTTATCCAAACCTTTCTAATTTAGGTAAGGAGAAGGGAGATATAAAAGGAGAAGATAACTCCTTTCCAGCAAGAGAAAAAGCAAGAGATTACTTTGACGTCTGCAAATCCTTTTTCGATGTCACAATTCTCTTTCCCCTCTTCTAAAACATCAGGTATTCTTCCATTTTGATTTTATGGGTTTCGATTTTGAAGCTTTTCTTTTTTTTTTCGCCATGGCTAGAACCTTGGTTTTCGAGTTGGGGGCTAGGAATGGATACAACTGCATAAATCTTAGGATTTATAAGAGGTTGGATGGTGAGAGTTAACTTTAGAGGAGTGTGTCACCATATTAAAATGATGGAGTTTATTTTTTTGGTGAGATTGGGTTTCCTGAGGGTGAAGGTATGGGGGATCTGGCTGTGGACGATCTACCGGTTATCCGCTTCCGTCTCTTTAACAAACTTATTGACCACTTAATCATTTTTATATCAAGTCGAATAAACCTCCGTTTTCTCATCATAAGCTTGCTTTCCCAGGGGAATCTAGGTCATCCTTAGATAGCTCGGATCCCTCTTCATCTAGGACTGATTCTCCTATTTCTTTATCTTCTATAGAAATGGCAGCCAATGAACAACAAGCAGCGAGCAGTCAGAGTGAGACGTCGAGCTCCTCCTCTAGAAGGATTGTGAACAAATTTTGCTCCACAGTTGTCATTGGACGCAATGAAAGGGGTTAAGTAGCCCCTAAGCCCCAGGTCGGCAAAAAGAATGCTGCGTCTCACTTTAGGATCTTTTATGAGCAATTCAAGGTGCCCCGGGCACACATCCAGCTCACCCACTATACTAAGAGGTAGAGGAAAGCTCAATCCTGGTCCCATTGGGCTCTTAGTTTGACTAGGGTGACCTTCTACTACGACCAATTTGAGGTAGGGTTAAGACTCCCCCTAGATCCTTTCATTTGCAAATTTTTGGAGTGTATGGCCGCTGTCCCAATGCACCTTGGGGCCAATGCAGTGAGGGTGTTGGTAGCTTTTTCCATGGTGTATCAATTTGTGGTGTATTAACTGTGTATGCACGTCTTTAGGAGGTTCTTCAAGGTGGTTGTAAATGATATGACCTGGGGGATTAGCACCCTAGCAAAAGATAAGGTCCCCAAGCTTTTCTCCAACTTGCCCAATAAGGTTTCGGGCTGGAACAACCACTTGCTTATGGTGGAGAGTAGGAAGGGTTGGGAGTTCCCATTGCCTGAGGAGGATTCTGAGCCCATGAAGGAGGATGAATATTGGGTCCCCGATTGGAGTGTTGAGCTAACTCATAGGTTTATAGCGATTACTTGCAAGAGCACAGTTAGTTGGGCTACGTTGGAGTCGAGCAAGGATTGTTATATCCATGCCTAAATGATGTGGGTGGTGACGAAGGAGTAGCCCCTTTGGTTCCAATAATAAGAAGCCTTAGGTATCATGACTGGGTCATCCATGAGAGGGAAAGGTTTACGACCCATTGCCACTACTGTAAGAGAAATCCAAACCACTCAAGAACCTGTTCCACTATAGTGGTTAAGTACTTATCTTGTTTTTCCTTTTGCTTAAGTTTTTGCTCGTCCTCTTTATACTGATAATCTTATTTTTGGCTTGTTCAGTTCTTACCCCGGCTCAAAAATCACAGATGGAGAGGATTGTTGATTTAGGTGACCACAGAAGAAGCCGCAAGGACCATGGGTGAGCTAATGCTCGGTCCCATAGGGAGAGCGGGACCTTTGCTAGGAACAACCTGCTCCCAAAAAGAGTGGGTATGGTTCCTATTGATGGGATCGAGCCCGTCCAACCCATTGAGCTGCAGGTATAAGTTGAGGCCCCCAGGTCAAAGGGAGGGGAATATATGCAGGTGGAGAAGAGGTCTAGCTCCGACCTGTTGCTTGAGCCGACGTGCCAGGAACGCCTTGCTAATTTTGTTGAATTGGAGCCCGAGCTAGAGGGACATGCTGATACTGAGGGCGCCCTACCCTCAACCGCACCAGGAAAAGGACCAGGGTTCAAGTAATTGTTGATGAGGCCGGTATTTCTAGGTCGGCGGGCTCTACCTCTAGCCCTCCTACTTTTCAAGCTCCCGGCACTAGTTATGCCGACGAGTTATAAACCTTAGTGGAGAAGCTAAGTGATGTTCCTCCCCTTTCTGGGATTAACTCCTTGTGTCACCAGTATCCCGAGATGGGACTGGAACAGATTATTATAAGGCAGGCGACCGATAGGTACTTACTCGCCACCTTTGATGAGGAGGGACTCACCCCTGAAGAGTTCAGTGAACGCTCGAGTCTGATTTCTTCCGAGGTAACATTATGCCCTTTTCTAAGTGTTCTTTCTTCCCTTCCAGTTCATTATTTTGATCGACTTAGCTTCATTTTGCAGTCTCTAGCTCTGGTTGAGCAGGCCAAGTGCGGTTGGAGGGCTGCTCTGGAAAAAGAGAAGATTGCTCATTGAAACTTCAACAGAAAGGCAAAACAAGCCGATGAGCTAAAAAAGAAGCTGCACGAGCTCGACTCCCAGAGTTCAGCACTTCAAATAGCTCACTTCAGTGCCGAGATGGAGAGGGATGAGGCTTATCTTGCTTTGCAGGCAGCTAGATCCTCTGCAAGAGTAGGTTGACTCTTGGGCCCCGACCAAAGCTGCCTTGGAGAATGAGGTTGCCCAAACTAAGCAGGGCAAAGCTGAGTTGGAGGGACAGGTTAAGTAACTGTCCCAGTTGGTCCAAGATCGCAATAACGGATTGCTCAAGCTTTATGAGGATCATAAGGCTGCTAGAGCCAAGTGGGAGGAGGAGGCCCAAGCTAGGGAGAGAGATGCCATTGAGAGATTTAAGTCCAGTGATGAGTGCTATAACATCAATGTGTCTCGAGCTCGGGACATCTACGATGTAAGGCGTCAACATATGGCTCGTCGGGCTATAGTGGATCCGATGGTCGATCTGAGTGTTGACAAATTGGCCCAAGAGGCTTTTGAGGATCGCTATGACGACCTAACCCACACTGGTCACTCCCTAGTCCCGTATAACTCTAACGACATAGCTGTCATAGCAAACTAAGACGTTGAGGATGAGCTTGATTCCTGGGTCGCTCCAGATGTTGAGACAAGAAACTTCAACACTATTGTGCAAGAGCTCATGGAGGAAGATGAAGCTGAGAAAGAAAGGGAGGTAACCCAGGACCAAGTTTTTGAAGATGTGGAGCAGCAACAGCAGCAGTAGAGTAGTTCTTTTGATTTCCTTGTAATGAACAATTTTAACTACCAAACTAGTATGAGAACAAGATCGACCAAGACTTTAGTCAGACCTTTTTATGGAATAAAATTGACTAAGGCTTTAGTTGAATCTGTTTAAGAACGAGATTGACTAAGTGTAAGTACCCCAATCTGGATCACTCTCTTCCGAACGAATGAGAAACACCGCAGACTCACACAAACGCAGTCTCGATTACCCGTAACCCTCAAAAACCCAAAAAACCACCAACCAAACCAAGGGGGGGCCTTTCTTGGACAAAAAAGCACAAAAGAACTTTTAGGAATTTTGAAAAATTTGGAAAAGCACAGAAGGTCCATACGGACCTCTTTGCATCCAGACATAATTATTAATAAATCCTCTTAAAGTCCACATTATTCCCTCAAATCAGAGAAAACTAAATTTCTGGATTTCATGGAAGGTCCGTACGGACCTTCTTGCAGTTTTTCCCCTACTATAAATAGAGGGCTCCCCTCCCTCATTTTTCACACCTACCTCTTCTCCTCTCTCCCTAAGCCTTCAGGCTGCCCTTCTAAGACCCCTCGGGGCACTCCCGGTCCCTTTCGGTTCCTTCTGGGGCCTTTCGAGCTCCCTCGCGGTGCTCTGAAGCCCTATCGAGAACTCCCTAGACGCTCCCGCACTGCCCCGAGGCACTCTCGAGGTATTCTGAGGCCCCTCGTGGTACTCTGAAGCCTTGCCAGGTCTATCCCGAGGTGTCCTGGCCCTTTTCGAGCCAAGCCGACGATCCCGACGCACGCCGGAACTCTGCCCGAACGGAAACGACGATCCCAACGCCGACGAACCTCTGCCCGAATCCAGTCAACGATCCATGCGATCCCAACACACGCTGAAACTCTGCCCGAGTACACACCTGACAATCTCGAGGCACACCGAAGCTCTGTCCGCAGATAACCGGCACATCCCGAAGCAATCCCGGTCTATCCCGGAATACTATTCGTCCTCAAACACTGTTCCCCTGCTGTAAGTACCCAAATCTGGCTCATGCCTTCCGGTTAAATTTTTTGGCAATTCCCCGGACTTTTCCTAAAGTCCGAAAGCAATTCCGGAACTGTTCCGAGCCTTCCGAGGGATGAAGGGACTGCTCTAAATTAAAAGAGCACGTTTTCCTTGTATTTGATATCCTTCTTGAAGTGCCACCTTGCATGATTCTAGAAACATGCTGAGTCATACAGCATAATGCCGCACGGCTGCATTAGGAGAAGACTCCTAGCCGCACGGCTTCATTAGCCTTATCTAGACTGCCTATAAATAGAGCCCTCCTCTACCCATTTTAACAACAACAACAACAACAACAATATACCATATTCAGTACCAAAAACTATATTCAAGCACTGCTGCGAAAATCTAGGAAGTTGAAGAGTGCCAAGAGCCACCTCCCTCCTCCTTGAAGCCTTCCAAGTTGGTCCTTCCCCTAGGCAAGATCCAAAGAAGAAGAGGTCACCACCATTGGTAACCTCTCACTCCCTTACCTTGCATTATACTTGTTCTATGTGATATAATTGCTCCTTGCATTTACATATTGCTATTATCTTGCTTGGGACTTGGTATTAGTTGTTAAAGATCCTATCTTTATTCATATAAATCATATCCCCCTCCCCCTTTGCATCCTTTGCATGAAATAAGCATCCTTTGTCCATAAAAATGTAATCTTTGCGTTAAAGGTGCATCCTTTGCACCTAAAAATCCCTTTTTTACATAAAAATGATATCTTTATGCATCCTTTGCATATAAAAATGTAATCTTTATATTCAAATTGCATCCTTTGCACCCTAAAACTCATTTTCACACATAAAAGTGCATCCTTTGCATTAAAAATCATTTCTTTGCATCAAAGATGCATCCATTGCCTAAAAATGCTATTTTCCTATAAAAAATGCATCCTTTGCATAAAAATCTTTTCTTTACCTTAAAAAGCATCATTTGCAATCAATATCATCCTTTGCACCCAAAAATGTCATCTTTTCACTAAAAATGTCATTTTTACATGCATTTCCCTAGTCCCCAATTGGTACTTGATGCAACCTTCGGAACGGACCGGTGTAAAGATCCTATCTTTACATCGTTTCTTCCATTAAAGGTGCCACAATCTCTTTAGAAAGGGATAAACCTTGAACCTATATCTCCGATTATCGCTTGAGACGAGCATGATAGCTCCCATATAAGCTCAATCGTCTCAAGGTGTAGGATTGATGGGCTAAGGACACTCCTTTCCTAAAGAACTCCATTTTGGACTATAAAAGAGAGTCATTCTCTCGATCATGCAAGACCCAAAGTCAAAAAGCGATGATCACAAGTCCAAGATGAGGACGGGATCAAAATCCCGAACACATAAAAATCCAAGGAATCTCGAGCGACAACCAACTAAATGGTTTGTACGTCCGGAAGACAACTTGGGACACCCCCTCTCTTTTCAACACATGCACACAAGAAAGCGCACAAGCAAGCACGAAAAATGGAATCTAGGGAGACTTGCTACGGCAAGGCACCTTGGGTGAACGACGATCCGTTCTTCCCAAGGGGTAACGTAACCTCCGAACCCTAAAAACCTTTTTTTCAAAGTTTTGAGGAAATCAAAATGGCGTGGCGACTCCGTTTTTCAAATTAAACCGGATGTTTTCAAACTCGCGTGAATCCAATCTAAAAAAACAAAAAAATTAGAATCTGGGCACACATTCACAGTTTGGCGACTCCGCTGGCGACATCCCAAAGGGAGAAAAGCTTTCATTTTTAAAATAAACGATACCCGGTATATAGGTGGAAACCATTTAACCTTCCTATATCGCTCCCTAACCCGGGGCTTGGGATAAACGGTGGTTTAACAATCCCACGTACCGGTATCTCTTTTTGAAAAAAAAAACTAAAAAAAGAAAGCTTTTTTCCTTTGAGCGGGTTAGACTCCCGTCACGGATTCCAATTATCGTGCTTGCTTTCTTTGCCTTGCATTTACATCATTTGCATCTTGGGAATTGTGCATACTTTGAACAGGAAAGCCTACTGAAAGGTGCCTGAAATGTTCGGGAAGCAACCTGAAATTGCAAAGGAGTGGAACCTGGAAAATTGATCCATGCAGTCGTACGGCTCAATCCTCCTTGGATTCTGACCGGGCGGCCTCAGTGGCAATTCCACCAGGAAAAATTGAGGTTAATCTGGCAGCCTTGGCAGCTTGGGGCTATTCAGTTCCAAGACTGACTGGGGCTCCCAGAAAATTTACGTGCCTTATCTGTTGCATTTTCCCCATCCCGAAAAATCATTCCTTTAAAACACATTTATGAAAATCTCTGTTTTAACTCAAAAAGGAATATTTTTAGGAGGCCGCACACTACGCGCACCTTATATATCCTGTACACTTTGCACGCACGTCCCTTTAAACCCGGGGTGGTTTTTCAGCTGCAGTCACGGACAACCTTACGATGCTCCCGGGCGCGCACGGAATCACCCCAAACTCCCCATGCAAACGGCCCGGTGTCGACCAATGCACAGTCCGTGTCACACGTTTCAAAAAACCGTGACTTTTGGTTGGTTTTTGGTCTAGTCTGTGTCATATAGCCCAGTTACATGTCCCCGTAAAGGTCAAGCCTTAGTCCATAACGGAAGTCAAGATCTCTTGCTCAAGCGAAACTCTGCTGAAATTCCGACAAGGAAAAATCGGTAGAATCTTGACTCCGACATTGACTTTGACCTTGACCCGCATGGAATGCGTAAGAGTCGAGACCAAGTCCATGCCAAAAATCCAAAAGATCTTTCGCTCAAGCGAAGCTCTGCCAAAATTCCGACAAGGAAAAATTGGCAAGATCTTGACCCGGCATTGACTTCGATTTTAACCCACGCACGGCGTATGCAACGAAAGTTCAATGTGACACTGTGTCATCCGGCTTTTACCGCCCGACCCATGCCTATTATCTTCTCGGACATTACCGAAAAGTCAAAACGTCAATCGCGCAAGCGAAATTCTGCCGAAATTCTGTTAAGGCTGAAAGACGAGACTTTCCCGGTATTGCCTTGACTATAATTCGCATCGCTCGTGTGTTAAAAGTTGCTATGACCCGCTAGACCCATTAGGAGCGTTCTTCTCTCTCGGTCGGTGGGATCCGCGTGCCCTATAGGACCCTCGCCCGGGGCTGTCCACCCTGGGAGGTCGAAATACAGGTGGAATACGAGGGGCTTATAGACGTAGTGACGGAACCCACTGATCCAGGATCTAGAGTAGTTGCGAAAAAGAAGGGCAGAACCCCTTTTCCAACCAAATAGAAATTAATAAAAGACACTGTTTTAAGTAAACTGGAAGATTCTTAATTTGCATATTGCTTGAGACTTCAGCCTAAACACCTATCCCGAGTCTAAACCTCTCCTATCCCTTTCCCGCAGCGAGAAAGAAGTGGGTGAGAACACCGGGTCAGCGACTTGTTAGCACAGAATTCTCAGACAGTTCGCCAGAATCCTCAGCTTTGTTAGTCCAGAGAGTCAGAATGGCCAATTTGACAGAGAACAGTACTGGTTTGGGTAACCAGATGACTAGGGAAGAAGAGCTATTCTTAGCCTTGGAAAACAGTAGTAAGGCCCATGAGGAACAACAAACCATGCTCATTGATGCGCTCCGTCGTCATGGGGTCCAGATAGTGGTAGAGCCCAACGGTTCCCTGGTTATGGTAGAAGATTAGACTCCAGAAGTAACCATCTCAGCTCCCCTAGCCTATAACCAATGCCCTCCTCCATCCACATATGATCCATTGCCAAAGACTGTCCCTTTTCAGTCCTTCCCAATGACTCAAGCCATCAGGGTCCCTACACCCTCTCCTCCTCAGATAAGACCTAGCTTTGTTCCCTACCAACAGAGAGCAAACGCCACAGCTATCCCCGTAACGCAGCCTCTGCATTACCCCATGGGACTCTTTCCCTCCTCTCAGCCTGAGCCAAATTTCCCTACCTTGGAATTCCAGTACCAGCCTGACCTTTCTAACTTTGTCAACGCCTGTGAATTTGCCTATCTCCCAGACAGCGGCAGTGAAGAATCAGTCGGAAATGAGAACAGGAATGGGTGGATTTACAGTGATGATGACAGTTCAGTAGAAGGAATGAACCTGGAATCAACAGAAGTGAAACCCGGAGGGCAAGATGAAGTAGAAAACCACGGACCTGGAATGGGAGATGGTATCACTTCAAAATGTGTCTGTAGCCTGTGTGAAGGTTCGGAAGAGAAAAAGGATGCAAGCTCAGATGAGGCAGCATACGAATTCTACATCCTAGAGTTCAATACTCCTTACAAAGACTTGGTCGGTGAATGGAGGAACTTGATCGAAGCCTTAGCTAAAAGAGGGAACTGGGCTCCACCCGCCGATCTAGAACATATAAGCGTCATTGAGGCCAAGCCCCCGTCGGGAAGAGTAGACTCCATTGCAGTGCTAAGAGTCACCCCTGAAACCTTGTCTGAAGAAGAGTGTATGGATGCCCTGGAAAGAGTCTTAAGGTTCGAAGCGACCCCGGTCCCCTTTATGTCCTATGATGACAATGATGTTTTCTTGGTAATCCCCAAGTCAGAGGAAAAGTCCAAGATACCCCTTATATGGCGCCAAGTATCCCGACCTGCTTTTGCCCTCATTGGTCATCAGAGTCAAGATGAGAGTTCTCACGAGAGTTACTGTAGTGATACTGAGGAAGACACAGTCGAAATGCCAGAAGGAATAATAGAGGAGTGGTTAGCCCAGAAGCCGAAAAGCCCAGAAAATCTTCCTGACAGTAAAGAACAGGAACCCGCCATGAGGTTTGACCCCGCAGAAATCCTTCTCGATGATGGAATTTCCCACTTCAGAAAGTGTTTAGCCAACGTCAAAGATGCCGTCAGAAGGCTAACCCCTAAATAAAAGAGGGATATGCTTGATAGTGATGAGGAATGTGACCCCACTCTGCTGAAAAAGTTGCTAGGTCCAAGTGAGGAAGCCATTAGCAAACCTCCAGACTCTGATAATTCCTATTGCATGCTGACCTTGAAAAGCCTGAATGAGACTGTCAAGGCTCTGAGTGAAAAGGATGAAGCTGAAATCAGCCAGTCGCTAAGTCAGTTAAGAATTCCAAACCCCGAGAAAGCCAGAAAGCCATTAACCTGGGATCAGATTCGGGAAGCCGACTATGCCTCTGGTAGCGCTGTCAATCAGATTAATTAGCAGAATTGGCCATACGCCAGCAAGAGCCCGCCTCTGACTTTGAAAGAGCTGACAGAATCCTCCAGTAGGAATGATGATTCAGAGAAGTCTAATGTCTATGTGATGACTCGGTCCGGACAGATGAGTGTTGAACAGCCTAAGGGTGACAAAAGAATGCCATCTCTGAGCCGAAAACAGACAAAAGACCCTATAAGCCAGAAGCAGAAAAGCCAGACTCTGACAAGGAGGATCCGGTGCTGACTCAGTTGAAGTGTACTCAGGCCAATATCTCCTTGTGGTCCCTGTTAACCTCTTCATACCCTCATAAGCTGAAACTAGAAGAAAGTTTGGCCAAGACCATGGTGCCCGTAGATGTCACCCCAGATGAGGTCGTCCAGATGATTGGAAGTATCCATTACGGAAAAATCATTACCTTCACTGTCTTGGACCTGCCAAAGTATAGGGCTAGTCATAACTAACCTCTTTACATCACGGTCCAGTTGGAAGAACGCCGGTTGCCACGGGTATTAGTCGATGGAGGGTCTGCAATGAATGTCCTGCCTGCAAAGATGATGGACTTATCGGATCTGAAGCCCACGGATTTGAAGCCTTCTAGTCAGACTATTAAGGCCTATGACTCCATTGCACGATCATTTTTGGGGATTGCTACTCTCAAGTTATGGTTCGGAAAAAAGGTCATGGACGTTGACTTTCAAGTGATTGACATTCCGATTTCATTTACCGCTCTGCTGGGACGCCCTTGGATCCACCAGATAAATGGGGTAGCCTCTACTCTGCACCAATGCGCCAAATTTCAGTCAAGTGATGGTACTATCACCACTATTTATGGAGACAGTGTCACGGTGGAAGGAACCAGCACTGGAGGTATCCCGATATTGGAAATTAAGCATGATGATGAAGGGTTTGCCTTGACCGGATTCTCTGTAGCTTCTTCCAAAGCACAAGTGTGTTGCACTGACCTCACTACTACCTCCGATAAAATTCCCCCGTCCATGAGAATGATGAGAAAAATGGGTTATCTTCCGGGGCTTGGATTGGGCAAAAGACTGCAGGGTCGCAATACTATCATTGATGTAAAGGAACATACTACCAGATATGGCTTGGGATGCAAACCGAACTCTCGGGATGATAGAAAAGCTAAAGGCACAGTTCCAGGAAAACAAAGCGAAGGGGTCCATCTCCATCCTTACAGTTTGTCTCTGACCCATTACTTTATAAAAGGTGGGACCCAATACGGTGAAAGTGATTGCCAGAGGAAAACCCTTCTGGAAAACCTTGATAAAGTTAGGGGAAAACCAGCAAATCCTGTTCGGAGAATGTTCCTCGACTTGCCAGAAATTTCTGGAGCTACCACTATCGTTCAGAATGAGTATGTCATCAAAGGAAACCAGAACAGTGTCAAAGGGTCAGCACCCTTCTCATTCGGGGCAATGGATTTCTCCGCCTTTGAGTTAGCTCTTCCGAAGATCAGCCAGATAGAAGCTGCCAGTAGTGAAGACAGTGAGTGGGGTTTGCAAAAGTTGTTTGATGAAGAAGCACAGATCCCTGATTTGATCGACTTCAGCTCAGATGATGAGGTAGTTGCCATAATTGGAGACGGTGGTGAAGAGCCTTTCGATCCCCACACTTTGGTGACTAAGACAGAGATGCCGTTGAAGAATTGGGAGACATTCTCAGGGCCGATAGCCAGCCGACAGCAAATGATCATGGAGCTTGGATTGGTACCCCATCCTTCTCAACCCAGTCGTGTCAAACACTCTGTCGTCTATACAGTTGAGTCAGGAATCTTTGAATTCCATCCCTCTGAGTCATCCGAAGGCCTCACGCCTGAGGATTATGAACATGTAATCAATGTCATCTTTCCCCTTGCTTTGAATGAAATGACAGACCTTTCTGAGTATCCTCTTATTGCCAACTTAACAAATGATAAATTAACTCAAAACTTAACAACAGTTAATAATGAATCATTTGAACAAGATGCAAACACACTAAACGAACAATACATCCAAGAAATCTTTAAGCAGGTTACAAAAAAAGAGGAAAACCGGGCCCAAGCTGCCGAGGAGGTTTTGATAAGTGTTAACTTGGGTACTGTCGAGGAACCTAAAGAGACACAGATTGGAAGCTTTTTCCATGGGGTTGAAAGGGACAGATTGGTTAATCTGCTCATAGAATACATGGACGTCTTTGCATGGTCGTACAAGGATATGTCGGGGCTAGATAGTTCGATAGTAGAGCACAGAATCCCTCTAGCACCAGATGCTAAGCCAGTAAAGCAGAAACTGAGAAAAGTCAAGCCAGAGTGGTCTCTACAGGTCAAAGAAGAAATTGAAAAGCTACTGCGGGTAGGATTCATCAGAGTCATCGAATATCCGACATGGTTGTCCAATATTGTGACCGTAACCAAGGCCAATGGGAAGGTGCGCTGCTGTGTAGATTTCCGGGATCTGAACAAGGCCAGCCCCAAAGACGATTACCCCTTGCCAAACATAGACATCCTGGTGGACTCCACTGCCAACTACGAAGTCAAATTCTTCATTGACGGCTTTGCAGGCTACAACCAGATTAAGATGGCCGAAGAAGACCAAGAAAAGACAGCCTTCACCACACCGTGGGGAACTTACTGCTATACAGTAATGCCATTTGGGCTTAAGAACGCCGGGGCTACTTATCAAAGTGCAGTGAACGCTCTTTTTCATGACATGATCCACAAGGAGATTGAGGTCTACGTCGACGACATGATAATCCACTCCAAAGGCGAGGATGGGCAGCACTTTGTTGACCTGCGAAAGTTCTTCGAGAGGCTGAGACAACATTCCATGAGACTAAACTCTGCTAAATGCACCTTCGGAGTGACAAGGGGAAAGGTACTCGGGTACATGTTCACGGAGAGAGGTATCGAAGTCGACCCCCGAAAGATCAAAGCCATTATGGACATGAGGCCACCTCAAACCCAGACAGAAGTCAAAAGCTTTATGGGCAAACTGCAGTACATCAGCCGTTTCGTCAAAGGTTGATACCATCTCCAGAGGTTGATACTCGAAGGCTCCTATATCTAACTTGATATAGGAGTCGTGGATCTTCAAGGGTAACGCTCCCTTCCTCCCTATTTCTCTCTCTTTTCAACATATATAGTTTAATCAACATAAATGGCCTCAAATGTGATGTAATAGCTTAGATCTAATCATTGCATATCTGTTTTAGTCTCAGATCTCATAGATCCATTGTCGTTTTGCATATCATTAAATGTAATCAAATCATTTTGACATAGTTTTGCATAAACACTAGAGAAGAGTGTGGATCCCACATATCCATACCCTCTCAAAGTGTTCATTGTTGACATACTTGACTTTTGAGATCTATTTGTGAAGTAACTTGGTTATATTAATGCCTTGCTGCCTCTGAAAAACTCAGTTGTTAAGGTCTCTGCAAATGGCTAAGTATGTCACGCGACATACCTTGCCAGGCAACCTATGTCACGCGACAAACTTGGCCAGTTTGCAGAGCCTTCATCTTTTCAATTGTAATCTGATGTTTACCTTTTCCAAGATATCTATCTGCATTTAAACTAGGATATTTGCATACAGAATAGCATCATTTGCATCAAAAGAACATCTTTGTCATATAAAATGACACCTTTGCATTAAAGTAGCATCCTTTGCACTCAAAATACCATTTTTACACACAAAGTTGCATCCTTTGCACTTAAACATGCTTTCTTTACATTGAAAATGCATCCTTTGCACCTAAAACCTATTTTCATACATAAAAATGCATCCTTTGCATTAAAAATCATTTCTTCACATCAAAGTAGCATCCTTTGCTTTCAAAATAACATCTTTATGCATCATTTGCACCTAAAATGCTATTTTTTCCACATAAAGTTGCATCCTTTGCATTAAAATCATTGTTTTATATCAAAGTAGCATCCTTTGCTTTCCAAATGACATCTTTATGCATCATTTGCATATAAAACACTATTTTTCCACATAAAGATGCATCCTTTGCATAAAAATCATTTCTTTACATCAAAAAGCATCATTTGCAATCAAAAGCATCCTTTGCACCCAAAAATGTCATCTTTTCACTAAAAATGTCATTTATAACATGCATTCCCCTAGTCCCCAATTGGTACTTGATGCAACCTTCGGAATGAACCGGTGTAAAGACCCTATCTTTACATCGTTTCTTCCATTAAAGGTGCCGCAATCTCTTTAGAAAGGGCTAAACCTTGAACCTATATTTCCGATTATCGCTTGAGACGAGCATGATAGCTCCAATATAAGCTCAATCGTCTCAAGGCGTAGGATTGATGGGCTAAGGACACTCCTTTTCTAAAGAACCCCATTTTGGACTATAAAAGAGAGTCCTTCTCTCGATCACGCAAGACCCAAGGTCAAATAGCGATGATCATAAGTCCAAGATGAGGATGGGATCAAAGTTCCGAACACATAAAAATCCAAGGAATCCCGAACGACAACCAACCAAATGGTTTGTACGTCCGGAAGACGACTTGGGACATTCCTCCCCCTCTCTTTTCAACACATGCACACAAGAAAGCACGCAAGCAAGCATGAAAAATGGAATCTAGGGAGACTTGCTATGGCAAGGCACCTTGGGTGAATGACGATCCGTTCTTCCCAAGGGGTAACTTAACCTCCGAACCCTAAATCCTTTTTTTTCAAAGTTTTGAGGAAATCAAAATGGCGTGGCGACTCCGTTTTTTCAAATTAAACCGGATGTTTTCAAACTCGCGTGAATCCAATCTAAAAACAAAAAAAACTTAGAATTTGGGCACACATTCACAGTTTGGTGACTCCGCTGGGGATATCCCAAAGGAGAAAAGCTTTCATTTTCAAAATAAACGATACCCGGTATATAGGTGGAAACCATTTAACCTTCCTGTATCGCTCCCTAACCCGGGGCTTGGGATAAACGGTGGTTTAACAATCCCACGTACCGGTATCTTTTTTCGAAAAAAATATAATAAAAAGAAAGCTTTTTTCCTTTGAGCGGGTTAGACTCCCGTCACGGATTCCAATTATCGTGCTTGCTTTCTTTCCTTGCATTGCATTGCATCATTTGCATCTTGGAAATTGTGCATACTCTGAACAGGAAAGCCTACTGAAAGGTGCCTAAAATATTCGGGAAGCAACCTGAAATTGCAAAGGAGTGGAACCTGGAAAATTGATCCATGCAGTCGTACGGCTCAATCCTTCTTGGATTCTGACCGGGCGGCCTCAGTGGCAATTCCACAAGGACAAATTGAGGTTAATCTGGCAGCCTTGGCAGCTTGGGGCTATTCAGTTCCAAGACTGACTGGGGCTCCCAGAAAATTTACGTGCCTTATCTGTTGCATTTTCCCCCGTCCCGTAAAATCATTCTTTTAAAAAACATTTATGAAAATCTCTGTTTTAACTCAAAAAGGAATATTTTTAGGAGGCCGCACACTACGCGCACCTTATATATCCTGTACACTTTGCACTCACGTCCCTTTAAACCCGGGGTGGTTTTTCAGCTGCAGTCACGGACAGCCTTACGATGCTCCTGGGCGCGCACGGAATCACCCCAAACTCCCCATGGCAGCCAGTGTCGACCAATGCACAGTCCGTGTCACACGTTTCAAAAAACCGTGACTTTTTTGGTTGGTTTTTGGTCTAGTCCGTGTCATATAGCCCAGTTGCATATCCCCGTAAAGGTCAAGCCTTAGTCCATAACGCAAGTCAAGATCTTTTGCTCAAGCGAAACTCTGCCGAAATTCCGACAAGGAAAAATCGGTAGAATCTTGACTCCGACATTGAATTTGACCTTGACCCGCACAAAATGCGTAACAGTCGAGACCAAGTCCATGCCAAAAATCCAAAAGATCTTTCGCTCAAACGAAGCTCTGCCAAAATTCCGACAAGGAAAAATTGGCAAGATCTTGACCGACATTGACTTCGATTTTGACTCACATACTGCATATGCAACGAAGTTCAATGTGACACTGTGTCATCCGGCTTTTACCGCTCGACCCATGCCTATTATCTTCTCGGACATTACCGAAAAGTCAAAACGTCATTCGCGCAAGCGAAATTCTGCCGAAATTCCGTTAAGGCTGAAAGACGAGACTTTCCCGGTATTGCCTTGACTATAATCCGCATCGCTCGCGCGTTAAAGTTCCTATGACCCGCTAGACCCGTTAGGAGCGTTCTTCTCTCTCGGTCGGTGGGATCCGCGTGCCCTATAGGACCCTCGCCTGGGGCTGTCCACCCTGGGAGGTCGAAATACAGGTGGAATACGAGGGGCTTATAGACGTAGTGATGGAACCCACTGATCCAGGATCTAGAGTAGTTGCGAAAAAGAAGGGCAAACCCCCTTTTCCAACCAAATAGAAATAAATAAAAGACATTGTTTTAAGTAAACTTGAACAATTAACGGAATCATAATTGCATGGTCCTATCTCTGAAATCCCTAATCGAGACCTCCTCGGTCCGATCTCCGATTTCCTATCTCGACGTTTCATGGTCAAATCCCTAATCGAGACCTCCTCGGTCCGATCTCCGATTTCCTATCTCGACCTTTCATGGTCAAATCCCTAATCGAGACCTCCTCGGTCCGATCTCCGATTTCCTATCTCGACTTTTCATGGTCAAATCTCTAATCGAGACCTCCTCGGTCTGATCTCCGATTTCCATCTCGACCTTTCATGGTCAAATCCCTAATCGAGACCTCCTCGGTCCGATCTCCGACTTCCTATCTCGACCTTTCATGGTCAAATCCCTAATCGAGACCTCCTCGGTCCGATCTCCGATTTTCCCCATCTCGACCTTTCATGGTCAAATCCCTAATCGAGACCTCCTCGGTCCGATCTCCGATTTTCCATCTCGACCTTTCACGGTCAAATCCCTCATCGTGACCTCCTCGGTCCGATCGCCGATTTTCCATCTCTCCCTCTTCCGCGGTCAAATTCCCGATTGCGACCTCCTCGGTCCAATCTTCGATTTTTGATCTCGGCCTTTCAAGGACCAATCTTTCCCGATCAATTAGGATTAGGAGAAAATGTGTTTTAAGCAAAACTTAAGCAGATAAGTGCATGTTACTTGAGCCTTTAGCCTAAACACTTACCTCCGAGTCTAAATCTTACCTACCTTCGAATCTAAACCTTACCTATCCCCGAGTCTAAACCTTGCCTGTCCCTTTCCCGCAGCGAGAAAGAAGTGGGCAAGAATACCGGGTCAGCGGCTTTTCAGTGCGGAAATCTTAGGTTCAGACAGTTCGGCAGAGTCGTCAGTTTTGTCAGCTCAAAGAGTCAGAATGGCAGATTTGACAGAAAACGGTGAGGGTACAGGAAGTCCGATGGTTAGGAAGGAAGAGTTAGTCCTGGCCTTGGAAAATGCCCATAAGGTTCATGAGGAATGGCAAGCCATGCTTATCGATGCACTCCGTCGTCATGGAGTTCAGATAACAGTTAAGTCAAGCGGTTCTCTGGTAGTGGTCGAAGATGAGACTTCAGAAACAGTGATTTCAGTCCCTTCATCCTATAACCAAGACCTTCCATCCTACTGCCAATACCTTCCCCCACCCACATGCAATCCCTTGCCAAGGACCACTCCTCCTCAATCCTTTCCAATATCCCAGGCCATCAGGGCTCCATCGCCCTCAGCTCCCCAGAACGGATTGGGCTTCACCCCACTTTGTCTCTCGGTTCGGCCAATACACACGCCTTATGCTCCAGCTTCACATAATCAGTTTGAGCTATGTGGATATGTTCTGAAGCCACTATACCCACCTGAATGCAATCATGAGTTGCCCAAGGATGATTCAAATTTTCAGCTGTCACCTACCGGACTTAATGAATTCAGCCGTCAGTTTCACCAGTCTGCTACTATGGTTCCCTCTGCTGATAAAAGTCCTGTTGCGAGTTCCAGTAACTCAAGAGTCCCCGTTGACCCCCATGTGGCAATATTGATGGAGCAAGTGAAACAAATGCAGGAGAAGCTTGACCTCATGATGAGTACCAATACTCCCTTGACCCAAGATGTCAAACCAGGCAAGGAAATGACTCCACCAAGCATAACCCAATGCCACCAGCATCAAGCAGCAACCGTACCCAGCTCAGCACCAGTTCCTTACAAAGGAAAGAGTGTCGTAGCCTCCTTCAGCCAAATCCAACAAATAAACCAATTGGACAATGGAAATCCAATTCTTGAGAACAACAATGTCTACCAAAAACTCCGCTCCCTTCATTTTGACAATGCGGAGATGCCTTTAAGCCAGATTCTGGAAGAGCTAATGAAGGAAAAGCTGATAAAGCCACTGGAGAATTGGAAGCCCAAAAACCCCAATGTTCGGTTGGATGAGTCTAAGCATTGTATTTTCCATCAATACCCTGGACACGACACTGATGATTGCAGCTATTTGAAGTATTGGATCCAGAAATTGATAGAAGATGGGAAGCTTGAGAACCTCCATGGGCCAAAAACAGAAAGCTATGGTAAGAGGTCGATTCAGGAAGTGCAAGGTCAGAAACGTCAGCCTGATGATTTTGGGATGCCCATGAGCAAAGTTTTCAATGATTTGGTGAAACGAGGCCTTCTCACACCTCTCGAGAATTATAAGCCGAGAAACCCACGTAAAGTCGACAGGACCAAGTTCTGTGAATACCACAATCATTATGGTCACGTGACAGACAAATGTTTGGATCTGAAGAAAGAAATTCAATGGTTGATCTACGAAGGAAAGCTCAAGTTCCCTGGCAATCCAATCAGCGAAGAGCAGCTAGACTAGGGTCTACTTATCCTTAAGTAAGACTAAGAAAAAATATAGTCTCTCAGTCAACCTTCGTAGGTTCTAGTACTTTTCTCTTTCAATCAAGTCCTCCACGGACATTGTAATTAATCTTTAATTTTCTATAAAAGAGTCTTCTTCTTTTCTTGCTAGACTTAAGACATTATTTGCACACCTACATTACATTTCATGAAATGGTTTTATTTTATATGATCATTTGCATTGCTCAACAAATAATCACTCAAAATAATTAACGTTTTGATTAATCAGTGTGAGAAAGTCAACTAATGCCTTCCCCATACACTTTCCTTACCTCACAAAAGGCCTCCATCAAGCCATACACTTTCCTTATCTCATAAAAGCCTTCATCAAGCCATACGCCTCCCAATCATGCCCCCGCCTTCATCTTGACCAAGTCAACAACGGCGGCAACATCAAGGGACAACAAGAGGCCACTCAGCGTCGAAAGATTGACCCCATGTCGACAACAACCTAGGAGCTTGGCTTAGACCTCAAGGGTATCAAGAATGTTCAAGCAGGGGCTCGCCTTGGCCCTCAGGTGCTTCAGAAAATAAAAAAAAATGTAGTGCAAAAAGAGTAATACCCAGCTAGGCTGAAAATCCCCAAAAAGGGCAGTCTATGCAAAAAACAGTGTTGCACATAAAAAAAAGAAGAAAAAAAAAAAGAAGAAAAAAATCTTAGTGCAAAAAGTGTAATGCCCAGCTAGGCTGAAAATCCCAAAAATAGGGCGGTCTAGGCAAAAAACAGGGTTGCATATAAAAATAAAAGAAAAAAAAATGATGCCAAGGACCCAGCACCGCCAATCAAAAGCTTGACGGAGGGGCAAAATCAAAGCTCAAAGAACGGATGCTGTCGATAACAATGGAGTGGTCAAAGCAAAGGCCGAAGCATATCGTAAGTCCTTAAGCTAGATCCAAATTCTTTCTCTCCCGATGAAAGATGAAAATCAGGAAGCAATTGAAGCAGCCGTCCAAGAATGACTTGGTCAAGGAATCATCTCGAGGCCCACGCCTCATCATCCAATCTTCTCATCCAATCCTTTTCAATAAAAGAACCACAAATCCCATTTCCCAAAACCAAACACAGTCCGGTCAAGGCCAAACTACGGCGACCTGAGCTCCTCACAATTAGGGGAACGTAGGCATCCAGAAATGGTCCGGCCATAAGCATATTCAAATCCCAGAGAATTTGGTCTCATCAAATGACCTCTCCCAGAGACGCAGTCAAATCCCAGAAAACCCGGTCTCATCAATGACCTCCCTATACACAAAACCTTTCTTTCACACCCAGCCAACCTTGATCCGCGACATCGGTTGACTTTCTCCTCATGACTGATAAGAATGTTTTTTCATATCAAGATTAGTGGTTGAATAACCCGAACATTAATAAAGGGTTTTAAGCAATCTTGTGATCATTATAAATAAAATAAGTTTTCAGATATCTTGACAAGTCTTCTCTTTCTACATCTTAGGAAAAATAGTGCTAAACACTGATTTTCTATCAGCAGGGGCTTCCACACACTTTTACCAACCTTTCTACCCTTATACTCTCTCAAAAGAGTCAAACCCAAAGCGAGTTTTTGTGCCTACATCGAATAAGGCCATCAAGATAACACAAAATCGGGATCTATTCCAACCTTTCGAAAAATATGCCCCTGCATGTATATATCTTCCTAAAATTCTTCTCTTCGTCCACATTTTCTTAAGGTTGACTGAGCGACTAAAGAAAAATAAGGAAGTAAATACGAAAGGATAGGTTTTTCCCTCTTCTGCTACAATTCGCATTAGGGTTGCCTTGAAACTCTTCAAGGCTGGGGGCTTTGCCAAGCCGTTTCTTTAGACTGGGGCTTCTTTAGCCATTTTTGGGGTCTGCATCGGGTTCTTCACTAGGTCCCTAGATGGATTCAGTCTTGGTCAGATTAACCTCAGGATCACTTTTGCAGTACCAATCATATTGGGATTTTTGCTAGACTGGGGCTTCACTAAGTCACTTCTTTGAAATCTAGACTTTGCCTAATCTGTTCACCCAACCGGGGCTTTGCCAATGAAAGGATATTTCCTTGCTTTAATAAGATATGGGGCTTTGTAGAAAGTGTTTCCTTAGATCGGGGCTTCGATAAGTCGCATCCACCCCTTGAAGAGAGGTTTGGTCACTTCGACATCTGCTTTAGTCTTTGGTTGTAAAAGCCTGTCAACATCAGCTTCAAATTCCAGAGTGTGAGAAAGGAACATTCATCGAGACTCGAGGTTTAAACCCAGTCTCAGCCCAAGAGGGAATTCTAGTCCACGTTGACAACATCTCAGCAACAGCAGCAGTTCAGGGATACGACACCACCTGCTTGAAACCTGTCTTAAACAATTTCCAAACACATTCCATATGTACATCCAGACCCAGTCCCTACCATTGTTTCCAAGAAAAAATCACCCCTAGGCTCAAGTAACGTGCCAATTGCTAATAATAACATTTTCTCCCAAAAGCGCCTCCGTTACTTCCGTTATAACGAGATAACGCCAGGCGACAGTTTCCTAATTGTCAAAAATCTAACTTTAGCTACCTCTATCACAGATTGAGAAGTATGCTTAAGTTTTCCAGCTATAGCTGCCTCTATCTACTCGATAGTGACGTAAGCTTTAGCTTCCTCAGGTGACAACCTCCACTAATCATCAAAACCTCAAGGATCCTAGACGTCGTTCCTAACTATCTAGTGATGCTTGAACTACGATCAAGGCTTGATTCCTTCGGGATACGTAGGTAGCCTTTCATAAAGGTCCAGCCATCTGACAACATTGGTCACCCTTTTCTTTCACCATTCCTCAATGGTGCGTAAGCTTTTCATAAAAGTCCAACTATATGACCATATTGGTCACCCACCTTTATTTGGCACATTCCCGGTAGGATCAACCATTTGACCTTCTAGGTCACCCCATTTGTATCCTTATAATAAGGGACCAATATCTCTTTGCCATGCCCCGGTAGGATCAGGTTTGTGACCTCCTTGGTCACCCAATTCCAACCCGTGTCGGCAATTCCAGTTCAATTCCAAAGGTTATGAAAAGTTCAGTTCAGGCTATGTATGTCACGCGACAAACCTGGCCACATGGCATACTAAGTCGCGCGACATACTAAGCCAACATCAGACATCAGCAATCAACAGTATGCTGCATTCCCCAGGGCACTCCCGGACTTGTCATAAGCTGCAAATACCACTCATCCACTTCTTGAATGCATGGGAAAGGGTTCATTTACCCCATGTACACTCATGCATTCATTCACCTAGTACATATACAAGTCAGAAATCCATTCAAGCCATCTACCATACCATCATCATTTCATAGATTCGTGCAACAAAAAAAGCTAACAATGTACATACAAAATAAAAAGAGACCAAGTCTAAAAGATGTGTTTTCCCCAAAAGGGTACAAAAACCAAAAAATCATAATAATCTAAGGGGAAAAGGGGCTACTCTGAATCATCTCCGTCATCATCCTCCAAACCATCTTCATCATCTCCTGAACCATCATCTTCATCCTCGTCGTCATCCTCAGCCTCCTCAGGCTCGTCATCAGGATCGTCAGAAGGTGCCTCGTAGGCTATGGTCCCCATGCGATAATAGTCATCAAGCTCAGTGATAACAGCAGAATCAAGCTCGTAGTCTGTGGCCGTCTCAGCCCCACCATCCTCATCATCATCATCGTCAATCTCAACGGGTCCGTGAAGAGGCACATTTGGATTCTTTGTCCGAGGCATCGGTTCGCTAGTGCCCCCGCTGGTGCCTACGTCATCGAAGCGGCTCTTCTTCTTTCTTGGTTGGCCAGGTGGAGAGATATCGATCGAACCCTGTGACCGGCACTGGTTCTTCCAAAAACTCACGCCTTTCTGGAGCTTGCCAATCATGCTCACAGCGCCAGTATAAGCCCTGGTCAAATGCCTGTAAGCCTGGGCCGACACCTGTTACAAACAGACATAATAAATGTCAAAATGCAGTTATTGATAACAGAAAGAGATGCAAGCAATCCAAAAGACGCAAGGGGCAGTACTTACGGATCTAGAACCTCGTGGGAGCAGCAGACGAGGATGAGTCTGTGACATGTCAATACGAGCTCACCGCATACGGCCACCACCCTGATAATCAATGAAAGTCGGAGGCAAAGGAGGTCTAGCCACATGGCCAGTCGAGGGTCCCGCACTCTGAGCACCATAGCCAACTCTGACCTGTGGGGACTGAAGATGCCTAGCCACATATAAGGTGTAATCCCCATCCCGTGTAAAGAGATGTGCCATCACGCCTACAATCAAAGCATCTACATTCGCCAGCTGGCGAGGCAGCCACATCCTAGCTGGAGGATCATCAGGAATCCGAGCAGGCATATTGGGCTAATGCTGTCTGTACACCCTCTCTGATAAGTATAAAGCATCTCCGGATAAACCCACCAGCAGCTTGTGGCATTCCGTCAAGTGCGCAGCATGATCCAAATCCAAATCGCCATAACGGCCAGTCCAAGGGAATAAACTCAACCTCTGGGGAGTCCCTCTCAAGCATATCAGCGTATCATGATACGAGGCCGTAATCCTGCACCTCACACCCTCCGGTGTCCTGGTCTGTCTTCTGGCATTCTTCGTCCACCGTCTGAGAGCAGGAAAAGTGGTGGCAGGGAACTCATCCCGGATCTGCCATACATAACAGCCAAAAACCTCGTAGGCCCAAGCCTGAAAAGAAGAAGAAGTCAAAACAGGGAAAATAATGATAGAGTGTGATGTGCAAAAGAAAAGAAGTCAAGATGAGAGAATACCTCGAAGGCCAGGTGACAGCAGGTGAAATACTTCGCCTTCCCTCGCCAAGTACATCTCGGCTAAACCTGCCTCACCCCAGGATAGATTCCCCATGGTATCCCAAGCTCTCAGAAGCTCCAGCAGTGAAATCAGGGCAGTAGATGCGCTGTTGATGAACAGCATGTCAGAAAAACCCACCCATACAAAGGCTCTCGCCAATCTCTCGGCTCTCAGCCGGCTCTCAGCAGGATCATCAACAAACAGGTAGTCCCTACTCTGCTCCCCAATCAAGCCGTGTAGCTCCCCCAGCTCGTATCCATTCCCCTTCTTGATCTGGGGAACGAAACCAAGTAAACTTATAAAATCGGCATCATCAATAGGCTGGGGCTCAACTCCCTGTGCAGGCTCATCTATATAGAGTGGCTCAGCCGTAAAGGGCAATCCTGTGATGACCAGGAAATCATACGGTGTGACTGTCGTCTTGCCCCAGGAGAAATGGAAAGAGTGAGTGGTCTCCCACCAAAACTCCCTAAACGCCTTCACCAAATCCACACTCCTCTGGGTGTCTCCGATGGCCTTCGCCATCTCAAAAAATTGTCCCAGCCCCATGGCGTAGACCATGCCCTTAGGCGAATGTATCTGCTCCTGGCTGCCCGGCAAGCTCTGCCATAGCCTACCAATCACCTCTGGAGAACCACGGGTGTGCAATCCCTGCAGGTAAACATAGCACAGGTATAAATATTTCATGATTTTTTTCTTGAAATCATCTCAAGCGAAAATAGGTCAAAACATATCAATCTAGAGCATTCATTTAGCATCACATTTCTCAATTCAATCCATGTTCACATACAAATTCATGGTAACTCATAGCAGTCTGGAATATCCAGTTCCAATCGATTTCACCCAAATCAAAAAAAAACTTTTAAAACCTAGGTTACTTACCACATCTTTCTTCCTGACATCCGAGGTGTGTTCATCAAGCTGTGGGTAGAAATCCCCTCTTTGAGCTTTCGGAATGAATGGCCTTTGATTCCTCTGAACCCCCTTCCGTCGAGTAGCCAACTCGGCGTGCTGTGGAGCCCTCTTGGTAGGACGCAATCTAGGAGGCATTTTCTCCAATTGAATCGGACTCGAAATGTGTGGTTTCTCTCGATTCCTCTCGATTTCTCTCCGATGGATACTCTCTCTATCCTCTCATTTTCGTCTCCCTCTCAATTTCAATTTTAATTGAGTTTCAAATGACGACTGTGCAAATTTTTAAAGAACCTGTCCACATGGCCTCTTATGTCGTGCGACATACTAAGCCCCTGTGGCTAGTTTTTACAATTTTGCCCCTGAAGGCTCAATTTTACAATTTTGTCCCCCATAGGCCTGTTTTACCCTTTGTGGCCCTGGCATTTCAATCCTATCTCTCAAAATTATCGGGTACGTCCCACTTTATTTACAAAAAATTATCGGGTACATCCCACTTTCTTTACAAAAAAAATTATCGGGTACGTCCCACTTTCTTTACAAAAAATTATCGGGTACGTCCCACTTTCTTTACAAAAATTATCAAGTCCTTCCTACTTCTTTACAAAATCCATTCTTTCTCGCGATCTCCGTTATTCCAGAATGAAGGAATAACATTTCGCTCTCTTTCGATCTCCGTTATTCCAAGATGAAGGAATAACATTTCGACCTCTCTCGCGATCTCCGTTATTCCAGGATGAAGGAATAACATTTCGCTCTCTCGCGATCTCCGTTATTCCAGAATGAAGGAATAACATTTCGCTCTCTCGCGATCTACGTTATTCCAGAATGAAGGAATAACATTTCGCTCTCTTTCGATCTCCGTTATTCCAAGATGAAGGAATAACATTTCGACCTCTCTCGCGATCTCCGTTATTCCAGAATGAAGGAATAACATTTCGCTCTCTCGCGATCTCCGTTATTCCAGAATGAAGGAATAACATTTCGCTCTCTCGCGATCTCCGTTATTCCAGAATAAAGGAATAACATTTCGCTCTCTTTCGATCTCCGTTATTCCAAGATGAAGGAATAACATTTCGACCTCTCTCGCAATCTCCGTTATTCCAGGATGAAGGAATAACATTTCGCTCTCTCGCGATCTCCATTATTCCAGAATGAAGGTATAACATTTCGCTCTCTCGCGATCTCCGTTATTCCAGAATAAAGGAATAACATTTCGCTCTCTTTCAATCTCAGTTATTCCAGAATGAAGAAATAACATTTCGCTCTCTTTCGATCTCCGTTATTCCCAGATGAAGGAATAACATTTCGACTTAGTAAAAGTTCGAACTACGGCCTGGCTTGATTCCTCCGGGATACGTAGGTAGCTTACATTAGGTTCAGCCAATTCGTCACATGTGACACCCCCTTTTCCCCGGTGGATTTCGAACTACGACCTGGCTTAATTCCTCCGGGATACGTAGGTAGCCTTTCATAAAGGTCCAGCCACTCTACCACTTTGGTCACCCAATCCGTCTCGGCATTCGCCAGATCGGATCCTTTTCTATCGACAACCCCACTCGCCCTGCAAGTGACGTTGCCGAGGGGCTTCTGTAAGTACCCAAATCTGGCTCATGCCTTCCGGTTAATTTTTTCGGCAATTCCCCGGACTTTCCTAAAGTCCGAAAGCAATTCCGGAACTGTTTCGAACCTTTCGAGGAATGAAGGGACTGCTTTAAATTAAAAAAGCACGTTTTTCTTAATATGAGCACCCTTCTAGAATCTGCCACCTTGCATGTTTCTAGAAGTAAACTGGATAGGGCTTCTTATGTCGTGCGACATACCCTGCCATGAAAACTTCTAGAAGACTGCCAACTTGCATGTTTCTAGAAGGAAAACGGTTATGGCTTGTTATGTCATGCGATATACTAAGCCACTGCCATGCAGCCTATAAATAGAGGCCTACACCTCTCATTTTAGGCATCCCTTTTCACTCCTCAGTGTCCCTCTATTAAAAATACGTCCAGTAGCCTAGTCTCTCTCCTCATATACACCCAAAACACACACTAATTCCCTCAAATCACTCACCATTCAACTAATCCAACACACACTTCCCATACACACAAAGAACCAACGGTCCTCACGGAACCAAGGCTTGATACCATCTCCAGAGGTTGATACCATCTCCAGAGGTTGATACTCGAAGGCTCCTATATCTAACTTGATATAAGAGTCGTGGATCTTCAAGGGTAACGCTCCCTTCCTCCCTATTTCTCTCTCTTTTCAACATATATAGTTTAATCAACATAAATGGCCTCAAATGTGATGTAATAGCTTAGATCTAATCATTGCATATCTGTTTTAGTCTCAGATCTCATAGATCCATTGTCGTTTTGCATATCATTAAATGTAATCAAATCATTTTGACATAGTTTTGCATAAACACTAGAGAAGAGTGTGGATCCCACATATCCATGCCCTCTCAAAGTGTTCATTGTTGACATACATGACTTTTGAGATCTATTTGTGAAGTAACTTGGTTATATTAATGCCTTGCTGGCTCTGAAAAACTCAGTTGTTAAGGTCTCTGCAAATGGCTAAGTATGTCACGCGACATACCTTGCCAGGCAACCTATGTCACGCGACAAACATGGCCAGCTTGTAGAGCCTTCATCTTTTCATTTGTAATCTGATGTTTACCTTTTCCAAGATATCAATCTGCATTTAAAGTAGGATATTTGCATACAGAATAGCATCATTTGCATCAAAAGAACATCTTTGTCATATAAAATGACACCTTTGCATTAAAGTAGCATACTTTGCACTAAAAATACCATTTTTACACACAAAGTTGCATCCTTTGCACTTAAAAATGCTTTCTTTACATTGAAAATGCTTCCTTTGCACCTAAAACCTATTTTCATACATAAAAATGCATCCTTTGCATTAAAAATCATTTCTTCACATCAAAGTAGCATCCTTTGCTTTCAAAATAACATCTTTCTGCATCATTTGCACCTAAAATGCTATTTTTTCCACATAAAGTTGCATCCTTTGCATTAAAATCATTGTTTTATATCAAAGTATCATCCTTTGCTTTCCAAATGACATCTTTATGCATCATTTGCATATAAAACACTATTTTTCCACATAAAGATGCATCCTTTGCATAAAAATCATTTCTTTACATCAAAAAGCATCATTTGCAATCAAAAGCATCCTTTGCACCCAAAAATGTCATCTTTTCACTAAAAATGTCATTTTTAACATGCATTCCCCTAGTCCCCAATTGGTACTTGATGCAACCTTCGGAACAAACCGGTGTAAAGACCCTATCTTTACATCGTTTCTTCCATTAAAGGTGCCACAATCTCTTTAGAAAGGGATAAACCTTGAACCTATATCTCCGATTATCGCTTGAGACGAGCATGATAGCTCCAATATAAGCTCAATCGTCTCAAGGCGTAGGATTGATGGGCTAAGGACACTCCTTTTCTAAAGAACCCCATTTTGGACTATAAAAGAGAGTCCTTCTCTCGATCACGTAAGACCCAAGGTCAAATAGCGATGATCATAAGTCCAAGATGAGGACGGGATCAAAGTCCCGAACACATAAAAATCCAAGGAATCCCGAACGACAACCAACCAAATGGTTTGTACGTCCGAAAGACGAATTGGGACATTCCCCCCCCCCCTCTCTTTTCAACACATGCACACAAGAAAGCACGCAAGCAAGCACGAAAAATGGAATCTAGGGAGACTTGCTACGGCATGGCACCTTGGGTGAACGACGATCCGTTCTTCCCAAGGGGTAACTTAACCTCCGAACCCTAAATCCTTTTTTTCAAAGTTTTGAGGAAATCAAAATGGCGTGGCGACTCCGTTTTTTCAAATTAAACCGGATGTTTTCAAACTCGCGTGAATCCAATCTAAAAACAAAAAAAACTTAGAATTTGGGCACACATTCACAAGAGTGGACCGAAGAATGCCAGGATGCCTTTGACAAGATCAAGGCATACTTAGTACATCCTCCGGTACTATGCCCCCCACATAGACAGAAGCCTCTTCTGCTCTATCTCACTGTCACTGATACGGCAGTTGGGGCTATGCTTGCTCAGGAGACGAAAGACTCTCGGGTAGAAAATGTCATTTACTTTGTCAGTCGGAAGCTGCAGGGAAGTGAGCTCAATTACTCAGCATGTAAAAAAACTTGTGCAGGACTGGTCTGGGTAGTCGGTAAGCTGAAGCATTATATGCAAGCCCACCCTGTGAACTTGGTCTCGAAAATGGACCCCATCAAGTACATCTTCGATAAGCCTTCCCTCTCGATGCGTCTAGCAAAATGGTCCTTCTTCTTAGCTGAATACGACATCAGCTACGTGACCAGAAAGGCCATCAAGGGTCAAGCATTGTCAGACCATCTGGCAAATTTTCCCAGTAATAAGGATCGTGGGCCTGAACCCCAATTCCCAGATGAAGGGATCTTTGTAGTCGAGCACGAGAACCGATGGCAGCTTTTCTTTGATGGAGCCGCTAACAAAAGAGGAAATGGCGTAGGGATGCTACTGGTCGATCCAAAAGATGAGCACAAGCCCATAGCCCTTAAGTTGAACTTCCCTGCCATGAACAATGTTGCCGAGTACGAAGCCTGCATTGCTGGTTTAGAAGCTGCCTTAGAAAGGAATGTCAAGGAGCTCGAAGTTTATGGAGACTCAGCCCTGATCATCAACCAGGTCTCCAACAAATGGAAGACTGTGGACCCTAATCTTCAGCGGTATCATGCCCATATAGAGGAGTTGACTGGACAGTTTAGAGAAGTGACTTTCCACTACTTGCCAAGGGAAAAGAACAGATTCGCAGATGCCCTAGCTACTCTAGCCTCACTGGTAGAGATTCCCGAGGGAAAATCCATAAAACCCTTCAGAGTGGGTAGAAGAGAAGCCCCGGCTTTCTGTTGTGAAGTAGACTTGGGACCTGAGCCTATCAAGGAACCCTGGTACAATCAAATTTACCAGTTCCTCAAAGATGGAGAGTCAGCTTTCAGAGACGAAGAAGGTAGACCAAAGGAAGGTGTCAAAGCTAAGAGCTTGCAAGCCCTGAAAAGGTTGGCCTCCCATTATGTCATTTTAGGAGGCAACCTATACAAAAAGCGATACCAAGGACCACTCCTCTTGTGTGTCACTCAAGAAAGGGCCAGAGAGTTGATGACCGAAGTCCACAATGGTCCCTGCGGTCCTCATATGAATGCTAGAGCCCTGATGCAAGTGATCCTCAGAATGGGTTACTACTGGATTTCCATGGAGACAGATCGTATCCAAAGATGTCCGAGCGTGTGACAAATGCCAACGGTTTGCCAACCTCAACCATCTCCCGCCTCATGACCTGTACTGCATGACGACTCCTTGGCCGTTTGCAACTTGGGGTATTGACGTGATAGGAAAGATAGCCCCGCCAGGAAGCAATGGGCATGAATTTGTGTTAGTAGCCGTCGACTACTTCACCAAGTGGGTAGAGGCCAAGTCTTACAAGGTCCTCACTTCCAAGAAGGTGGCCCAGTTTATCAAGGAAAACATAATGTGCAGATATGGGGTGCCCAATGAGATCATTTCTGATAATGGGTCGCACTTTGAAGGAGACTGCGATAGGTTACTGTCAGAATTCAGAATCACTCGCCACAAGTCGTCCCCGTACAGACCTCAGACTAACGGAGCCATGGAAGCTGCTAATAAGACGCTCGAACGGATCATTCGGAAAATGGCCACCCGTGGTCGTGATTGGCCCAAAAAGCTGCACCTGGCACTCTGGGGCTACAGGACGTCTGTTAGAACAGCCACAGGAGAAACTCCTTTTGCCCTTACTTACGGGATGGAAGCAGTGTTACCAATGGAGTTGGAAATCCCGTCATTAAGGGTCCTCCTGGAAAACAGTGTCAACGAAGTAGAATGGCTACGTAGCCGGCATGATGAGTTGGCCCTGCTCCATGAAAGAAGGCTAAAAGCCATAGATCACACCCGAGCCTACCAGAGGCGAATGGCCAGAGCATTTGACAAAAAGGTCAAGGCCAGGGACATCAAAGAAGGTGACTTAGTATTGAAGGTGAAGCCCCCTACCAGAGACAACCCCCTGGGAAAATGGGAACCCTTTGGATCGGCCCGTATGTGGTACAGAAGATACTATCGGGAGGAGCCATGAATCTTGCAGACCTGGACAGCAATCCCTTTGTCCACCCAGTCAACGGTGATAAGCTCCGAAGGTACTATGTCTAAAATAAAAAAAAATAATAAAGAAAAAAAAATAAAAAAAAAAAGGAAAAATCTTAGTGCAAAAAAGAGTAATACCCAGCAAGGCTGAAAACCCAAAAAGGGCGGTCTAGGCAAAAAACAAGGTTGCACATAAAAAAAAAGAAATAAAATCTTAGTGCAAAAAGAGTAATGCCCAGCTAGGCTGAAAATCCAAAAAGGGCTGTCTAGGCAAAAAACAGGGCTGCACATAAAAAAAAAGGAAAAAAAAAATCACCAGAATGAACTACAAAGACCTGAGCCCCTTAGTCTTTCTTGTAAAAGGGGAACGTAGGCAGCCATTTATGGTTCGGTCTAAACAATAAAAAGGGGCTATTAAGTCTCCATGAAATGCATCCTAAACAATAAATAAACGGCATTCAAGTTTTCATAAAACGGGTCCTAATCAATAAGACATCTGAAATTTCCATGAAATTGTGTCTTGAGTAATTTCTAAGATAATATCTCTTGTTCATTACAAGTTAAAAACTTCTTGATGAGTTCAAGCACGGTCTACTCTTGACTCTGTTAACCTGCTACAAAGATCTAAAATACAATAAAAATGCCTAATAAACTACTGTGTTTGCAAAATGGCAATAAGGGAATCCTAAGAAAAGATCTGTCAGTCGTCATTCACTGAGTCTACTTTGGTCTTCTTCCCTTTACCTCGACCCCGTCGAGTTTTCTTTCTCTTCTGCTCCAAGATGTCGGTCTCCCTCATCCCGATCTCCGGTATCCTCACTGGAGCCTCCATCAAATCGGTGTCAATAAGTGCCCTCTCAATACGGGCACGAGTCCGCACTTCCTCCCTCTGAGCCTCAGTCAAGGGAGCGACTTCAGAGAGCCTCTTATATCGAGCCTCCATATCTTTGATATGGTCACCCGACTGGTTATGGTGACTCGCCTTAGCTTCAGTCTCCCTCAGAGTCCTACTCGAGTCACAGTCAGCCCCCAATAAAGCCTGACGCCTCTCTCTCAGTATGACCTGAGTCGCTCCCATCTCCCTCTCGTACCAATCCAAGTAGACCGTAGTCAAGATGGTACTCTTCCTGCTCCTGAGAATGGCCCTGGGTGGAAAAGCAGCATATGTCCAAGCCCTCGAGAAGAATGAGAAGCTGGCCGGATCCCTCATATCTAATGGCACCACCTCCATGGTACGGATGTCCTCCCAATCACCCAACGGCTCCTGTAAGGCCCCGAACTGCCTGGATACCAAGCAGGGTGTGTAGAAGGATGACGGCGAGAACCACTGGAACCCTCACTATATAGGACTCCTGAAATGTCCTCACAGTGCAACCTCCAGAGAGGTACCCACCAGCGAATATCCGAAGTGGATAACCTAGCCATCATCAGCTCCCAGTCACCCTGGTCCTGCTGTCGAGGTAAACCCCTCCGAGAAATCACCCAAGGGCACTGAGTCGGCAAAGCCCGTGGCAAAGCCCCGAGCCTCTCCTGCAGCCATAAAGTCAACACGGCCGGACTCCCAGACCTCATAAAATGGTCTCCTCTAGCCATCCTATCGATACCATGCAGGGTCTCACCCAAAACCAGTGGGACAATGTCCTTCCCAGCCCTGCAATCCCTAACCATGTCCAAGAGACCACCATGACAGATCCCCACGGACTCAGCGGTGAACAGAGAAGAGAATATGCAGAGGATAAAGTCATCCATAGCCACCGTGGTCGTAGCCATATCCGGAGACCCGAACCTGCCCGGGATATCAGAAAGGTCAATCCTATCCGGAGCTATCATCATCCCCTCAGCCTCTCCCAGAGATATCTGTAGAAAAGATGCAAGATTTGCCGCCACTGGCACATCTTCGATCAGAGGAATCGATATAGCCTCAATTTCTGAGCCCCCAATCAAGGCTCGGAAGTCTTCATAAGTTGGGACAATCTCATTGTAAGAAAAGCAGTAAACGTGTCTCCGGACGTCCCAAAACCTCGCTGCTGCTCTCAAAAGGTCCCAATCGGGCGGGAGATCCCTCAAATGCCATAAAGATTTGATCTTGAAAGAAGAATCAAACAGCCCCTTGTGAGATTGAAAGTTATATCTCACCCAAGATTGAAGATCGGACAGAAAGCGGTCTCTTTTCCCCTTTGCAATCTAACGGGCTTCTCCATTGTAAGATGATCAAAGTTGACGTCTTTAGGCCAAATATGTGCTCTGGGAACAGTTGGGACAAGTCTAGATTGAAAATGAAATGAAATGGCCAAGCCTTGATTTTATTCTGAAAATGACCAGTCCAGACAAAACTGTAAGCCGCACGGCCTCTTTTGCTCCAGAGACCAGACCGCACGGCTTCATTAGCCTGATGTGAAAAAAAATCTGCAGCAACCAAGTTGCTGCCCAAAGGGAGTTTTCACCCCACTTTTCCAACAAAAACCTGTACAAAAACATATTCAAACACTAACCATGCAGTTATGTGTCATCACAAATCATTTTGGCCCAGTTTCAGCCCCAATTCCAAGCAAAAAACTGCCCCGAGGCTCAAGTAATATGTAAATTCATAAAGCATAAATTTAAAAAGCAAATAAAACATTAATACATTGTTTTCGCCCCATCGGCGCCCAAATAAAGCAAAAAATAAACAAAATGTGCATAAAATTGTTCATTGTTTGTTTTCCTCCTCCTAAATTGATTCTAGAGGCCTCCTAGGCCTTCGATTCCTCCTCATCACTACTCAGCTCATAGACGCTCGCCTCTCTCATCAAATCCTCACTGTCGCTCACGTCAGAAAGATGAACATTCACATGTTCATACTCCGCCAGATGCTCCAGGATGCCGGCATTGGGTCCCCGTTCCCGAGGCATGGCTCTAGAGGAGTACTCTGAAGCCGATGAGGTGGATGCCATGCCCCCTACATGCCTCCTTTTGCGCACAAGCTCCTGCACGTTCGCTGCAGCCTTTGAAGCGCAAGCCAGCTTCTTCAAAAGGGACCGGCATACATCTTTCCAGCCCTATTGCACTGACCAAGCCATCGTAAGTGCGAGCGGAACACGAGAAAAAGAGAAGAAAATCTCGAAAAATCTTGAAATTGCAAAAAGCAAAGAAGTCTAAAAAAGGGAAAAGACCCTAAAGTGTACTTACAGTCTTTGTCCGTGGCAGAGTATCTTGGGGCTCCCTAGTGTCGGGGACAGGTATCCTGAACCTCCTCGGTACCCCATTTACTACATAAGAGAGATGAGCAGGAGGCATCGGCGGGTCACTAGGCTCGGCCTCCCCATATCCCTGAGTGACAGCCAGCTTCACTAGCTTCTGTGGCGTCCTCAATCGCTGCTCCACAAAAGTAGCATAAGGGGTAGCCATGTCAAAATACTCAGCTGCTATGCCTGCCTGATACCTAGCAATGTCATCCGCTGACCAATCCCTGGGCTGCAGCATCCGTGCTGGAGGATCATGAGGGGTAATGGAATCCAATGGAGGGATATGGCCATGCTGCCTAGAGAAACGGTCCCCCAGATAGATGACATCACATGTCAGCCCGGTCAACCACCGCCTCTGTCTCGTCGCCTCTACGGCCTCTCCTAGCAAAATCTCTGGATATCTCCCCTAAGGGTAAAAGTCCACTCCGTCGTGCCCATCCCTGTTGATGACTGGCCTCACCATCTTGTAATCAAAGGTGATCCGGGTCTTCCCGGTGAACTTATCTCTCGCATCTCCCCTCCAGCGGATCATAGCGGGAAAAATGGTGGCATTGCTCTGCTGGTTCCACGGAAAGAACCCGATCACCTCGCAAAACCAGACCTGCATGTTCAAAACATCAAAAGGGTCATTTTCTCTCATGAATGTCTCAAAGACAGAAAAGAAAAGAGAAAGGAAAGAAGGTGAGAATACCTCAAGAGCAAAGGAGAAGCAATCCATCGAAGCAGCCTTATTCTGGCTGTACATGTCCAGGGAGAAGTAAAGCTCCGCCAACCCGGCCTCGCCTCAAGAGACCGTCCCAATCCCATCTACATCCTCCAAGGAGTCGAGAAGGCAAGTCATAGCCAGCGTCCCAGAATTGGCAAAAATGGTGACTGACAACATTAACCACACAAAAGCCCTCGCAAGCTGGTAGGCAGTCACCTCATTAGCAGCAAATTCCTGCATGCAGTTCTGGACTGCCACCTCCACATTCTTGGTCTCCATCCCGAGCCCCTTAGGAATAAGCTCAAACCCAACCAAAGCTCTAAACTCCTCCACCGTGATATGGTTCCTCCAGGTCACAGGCCTCCCGGTGAACTGTAAGCCAGTGATAGCAGTGAAATCTGCAGGTGTCACTATCAGCTCTACCCAGCTAAGGTGAAAACTGTGAGTGGTGTCCCACTAGAACTCCGAGAGGGCCTGGATCAAGCCCTTGCTCTTCGAGGTAATGTGAATACCTCTGCCGATAGCCTCAATTAATAAATCCAGGCCGGTAGCCCTCACCAGCTGCTTGGGGTTCACCCCATCCTTCTCAAAATCGGGCATCCTCTGCCATAGCCTCACTGCAATCTCGGAAGGCCCCCTAGACTTGTTCTCCTGTTGACAAGCACAGCAAAAGAAATATGTCAGTCCTTCACCTCATTTCAAAAGCATGCATACATTCAAAAGTGCGCATATTTTCAAGAGAAAAGCATTCATAAAAAAAATTTCTAGCATCGTACGCATAGAAAACGTGTCTTTCATCACTTGAAATGCGCCGTGTCAAGCACATTGCTATCCTAAGCACAAAATCACAATTTTCAAAATTATTTGCACATAAGCATTAATTTTTTCTCAAAAAATGGCATGCATGAATCCTTTTCATCATCCAAAATCCCGTTTTATCATCCATGATCAAAAACTGACCTAGTTCTAGCACATGCAAGGACTCCGTCACATTTTAGACAATTATTTTTACCCTATTTTCAAAAAATGGGTCATTCTCATTATTTCTTAAGAAAATTGCACATGCATGTTCGTTCATCTTCTTAGCCTCATAGGTTAATCATTAATATTCCAAAATCATCATCAAAAATCCTAGGAAAATTCGAGAAATTCCTAAAACTCGAGTCAAGCCCTAGAATCGATCAAAATTCAATCAAAATCGACGGAATTGAGCAAATTAAGAATGCTTACCCCAACCGATTGAGGATTCGTCGATTTATGCTCCCTCCTGCCCGGATAGAGCTCCGATGGAGGCGTAAGGAAGTCATACTTCCTCTCCGTGCGGATGAGCTCTTTCCTCCTCCTTCGATCGGCCTCGGAGATGTTCCTCCTTGCTTGCCTTGGCATAGGATTCCCCTCCGGATCCATCTTAATCAATAGAAGCAAGGAAATTGAAGGATTTTGAAGAAATTCTCTCCCTCCTCTCTCTCTTCCTTGGCAATAGATGGGCGGCAACAATGCCTAATGCTCGTTCAAATCTGTTTTAAATAATCTGGAAAAATCAAACTTCTAGCCGTGCGGCCGCTTTTGCCCCAGTCTCACGCCGGGCGGCTTCTTTTGCCCTGAGCAGAAATTACAATTTTGCCCCTGGACTTTCCACTTGGACATATAATTCCTGTTATCCTTTAACTAGGATAACGTCGTCTTCCAAAAGATATCCATTATCTCCTAAGCAAATAGACTTTCCTCCCCAGTCGCCTCCGTTACTTCCGTTATAACGGAATGACGCTAGGTGACAACCTCCGAATTGTCAGAATTCCAAACTTAAGCTACCTCTATCACGAATAGAGAAGTACGCTCAAGTTCTCCAAACTTTAGCTACCTCTATCACGAATAGAGAAGTACGCTCAAGTTTTCCAAACTTTAGCTACCTCTATCATGAATAGAGAAGTACGCTCAAGTTTTCCAAACTTTAGCTACCTCTATCACGAATAGAGAAGTACGCTCAAGTTCTCCAAACTTTAGCTACCTCTATCACAGATTGAGAAGTACGCTCAAGTTTTCCAAACTTTTGCTACCTCTATCTCCTCGATAGTGACGTAAGCTTTAGTCAATCAGGTGACAACCTCCATTAATTGTCAAAACCTCAAGGATCCTAGACACCGTTCCTAACTATCTAGTGATGCTTGAACTACGATCAAGGCTTGATTCCTCCGGGATACGTAGGTAGCCTTTCATAAAAGGTCCAGCCATCCGACCGCAGTGGTCACCCTATTCCATCATCGCTACTCAGTGGTGAGGCAGCCTTTCATAAAGGTCCAGCCATCAGACCACATTGGTCATCCCTTTGTCATTCATCACTCCTCAGTGGTGAAGTAGCCCCTCATAGAGGTCCAGATATCCGACCACATCGGTCACTTCTAGCATATCCCCAGTAGGATCAATCGCCTGGCCTCCTAGGTCACTTTCTCTTCTATTTTCCCAACAAGAGACCAGTTTTCTCTTCACCATTCCCCTGTAGATCTTTTTCTGAACTACGGCCTGGCTTGATTCCCACTTGGGATACGTAGGTAGCCTTTCATAAAAGGTTCAGCCACTCTACCACCTTGGTCACCTAATCCGTCTCGGCATTCGCCAGATCGGATCATTTTCTATCGACAACCCCACTCGCCCTGCAAGTGACGTTGCCGAGGGGCTTTATAAGTACCCAAATCTGGCTCATGCCTTTCGGTTAAATTTTCCGGCAATTCCCCGGACTTTTCCTAAAGTCCGGGAGCAATTCCGGAACTGTTCCGAACCTTCCGAGGGATGAAGGGACTGCTCTAAATTAAAAGATCACTTTTTCCTTGTATTTGATATCCTTCTAGAAGTGCTACCTTGCATGATTCTAGAAACATGCTGAGTCATACAGGATAATGCCGCACGGCTGCATTAGGAGAAGACTCCTAGCCGCACGGCTTCATTAGCCTTATCCTGACTGCTTATAAATAGAGCCCTCCTCTACCCATTTTATCAACAACAATAACAACAACAACAATATACCATATTCAGTACCAAAAACTATATTCAAGCACTGCTACGAAAATCTAGGAAGTTGAAGAGTGCCAAGAGCCACCTCCTTCCTCCTTGAAGCCTTCCAAGTTGGTCCTTCCGCTAGGCAAGATCCAAAGAAGAAGAGGTCACCACCATTGGTAACCTCTCACCCCCTTACCTTGCATTATACTTGTTCTATGTGATATAATTGCTCCTTGCATTTACATATTTCTATTATCTTGCTTGGGACTTGGTATTAGTTGTTAAAGATCCTATCTTTACTCATATAAATCATATCCCCCTCCCCCTTTGCATCCTTTGCATAAAATAAGCATCCTTTGTCCATAAAAATATAATCTTTGCGTTAAAGGTGCATCCTTTGCACCTAAAAATCCCTTTTTTACATAAAAATAATATCTTTATGCATCCTTTGCATATAAAAATGTAATCTTTATATTCAAATTGCATCCTTTGCACCCTAAAACTCATTTTCACACATAAAAGTGCATCCTTTGCATTAAAAATCATTTCTTTGCATCAAAGATGCATCCTTTGCCTAAAAATGCTATTTTCCTATAAAAAATGCATCCTTTGCATAAAAATCTTTTCTTTACCTTAAAAAGCATCATTTGCAATCAATAGCATCCTTTGCACCGAAAAATGTCATCTTTTCACTAAAAATGTCATTTTTACATGCATTCCCCTAGTCCCCAATTGGTACTTGATGCAACCTTCAGAACGGACCGGTGTAAAAATCCTATTTTTACATCGTTTCTTCCATTAAAGGTGCCGCAATCTCTTTAGAAAGGGATAAGCCTTGAACCTATATCTCCGATTATCGCTTGAGACGAGCATGATAGCTCCCATATAAGCTCAATCGTCTCAAGGTGTAGGATTGATGGGCTAAGGACACTCCTTTCCTAAAGAACCCCATTTTGGACTATAAAAGAGAGTCCTTCTCTCGATCACGCAAGACCCAAAGTCAAAAAGCGATGATCACAAGTCCAAGATGAGGACGGGATCAAAATCCCGAACACATAAAAATCCAAGGAATCTCGAGCGACAACCAACTAAATGGTTTGTACATCCGGAAGACAACTTGGGACACCCCCCCTCTTTTCAACACATGCACACAAGAAAGTGCGCAAGCAAGCACGAAAAATGGAATCTAGGGAGACTTGCTATGGCAAGGCACCTTGGGTGAACGACGATCCGTTCTTCCCAAGGGGTAACTTAACCTCCGAACCCTAAAAACCTTTTTTTCAAAGTTTTGAGGAAATCAAAATGGCGTGGCGACTCCATTTTTTCAAATTAAATCGGATGTTTTCAAACTAGCGTGAATCCAATCTAAAAAAACAAAAAAATTAGAATTTGGGCACACATTCTCACCTGCGAAAGACAGACATTAACCAACATTGGTAAGGCTTCCTTCCTACACTATTTCAATACATTTCAATACATAGTGTACAATGTAGACATCCGATACAGCATGCATTTTTAAAAGCACATACACACACACACAACATTTAAAGAAAGAAGGGGTACCGAAAGACTCATTTTTACGAGGCAACTCGGGTGAGCTCTAATATTCTAATATTCTCTTCCCGAGGAGTAACCTGACCTCCGAACTCAAAATCTCATCACACAAAAACAGTTTTTAAACTGATGCCTTTTCTCAATGTTTTGGGCTAAATCAAAACGGCGTGGCGACTCTACATGCAAAAACGCAGCGAGACACCTCCCGACAAAGCGAGATGCTGGGGCCCGCGCGCGAGCCGGATCCGGGTAATTTCAGTTGGCGACTCCGCTGGGGATCTTTTGTTTTAAAATCTTTTAAACAAAAACAAAATATTTTTAAAACAATGATGAGGGTTAAACTTTCATTTTACCCCTTTCTTTAACTGTTGTGTGTGTGTGCATGTGCTTTACTTTTTTTTTTATTTACAAAAAAAAATAAAATACAAAAAAAAATGCATCAATATACATCTGTGTACATACATTTAAAATTATTCAAAAACTTATGTTTTACTCAGAAAAAGAATTATAGAGACCGCACACTGCTCGCACTACTGCCTCGATACACCGCACACTACGCGCACTGCTGCCTTGGATACACTGCACACTACAACCCTCAACCCGGAGTGGTCTTAGTTGCAGTCCGTTTGGTCTTCCTAGGCCTCTTGGATGCGCACGGGATCATTCCAAACATCCCATCCTAGCCAGTGTCAACCCTGCACGCTTACGTCACACTCTGTCCCGACTCGATTGGTTTTTACCCAGTCCGTGTAATATAGCCTGGATACATCTCCCACGCCGGCCATTTTCTGAGTCGAAGCTCGAAACTCAAGATCCCTTGCGCAAGCAAAGCGATGAAAGGTCATGCTAAAATCTTGACCCGATCTTGATTTCCGAAGCTACACCCAGACGACGTTCCGTCCCGGATATACATCCATGCCCACATGACACCATGTCATCAAGCTTTTAATACGTCAACCATGAAAATATGACCCAGCCAACGCCTAACGTCACAGATCCCTTGTGCAAGCAAGGTAAAGAGAGGTCATGTCGAACTCTCGACCAGATCTTGACTCAGGTGCCGGCTCGGCTTACTATTCACATGGCTAACGCATTAAAATGAACATGATAGGCTCGGTCCCTAGGTTCGATTTTTCTTTAAGGTCGGTGGAAACCGCTTGCTCTATAGGACCCTCGCCCGGGGCTGTCCACCCCGGAATGTCGAAATACAGGTGCAAAATGAGGGGCTTATAGCCGCACAGATGGTCTCCACTGACCCAGGATCTAGCATAGTTGCTAAAAAGAAGAGCAATCTTTTCCAACCTACCTAGGATTCTGAGAAAACAATGTTTTAAGTAAATTAAAACAACAAAAATAAATAAAAAAATAAAAGCGGAAACAACATGTCACGTGAGCTTTCCCCCCTTTTATCCAAAAGGCCTTCCCATGTCTAAACCTTACCCGTCACCCCCTCCAGCGAACCGAGAGTGGTTGAGAATACTCGGGAGCCCCTTTTCAGTATCGAGGTTACAAGGTCCGACAGCCCTTCCGTTTCAGTGGTCCGAACAGTCCTCTGTTCCCCCATGGCGGGATCAACAAATAACAATGAGGGAAACGGAACCCCTCCACTGAGAAACCTTCAGACAATGGAGGAGGTGCTGCAAGCCTTTGAAACTCTCAAGAAGAGCAGCAAGCCTGGATCGTAGACACCCTGCTCCTTCGTGGAACCGTTGTTGTTCCCCAAACAGATGGGACCTTCATTCTCATAGAAGACGAAGAAATATCGGATCCCCCGGTCTCTCAAAGATATCAGCAGGTCCCACCTCTGCCAAGATATGAGATCCCAGCAACGCAAAGCAGCTCTCGCTCAAAGCTCCACTCAGGCATCAGTCAAGCAGCTCCGATATGCCCGCCTCAGCACAGTCAATTTCCTGGCCCTGCGCCCCAAGCTCAGTATCAACAGCACACATACGTGCATGCTCCGCCAGATCCCAATGCATCTCGGTATCCCACAAGATTCAATCCTCTGCCTCTATACGAGCCTCACAACCATAGCTAAAAATCTCAATGTTTACCTGGGACAGGCATCCCAAGCGGATATCTCGACATTTCAAGCCTACCACCCACCGGTCTGCCACTTGGGGCTAATGAAACATTTCCCCAATTCCCAAATACAACCCTTAGCGGCCCAGACAATCACGCCCTCAATTTCAACAACCCAGGGTACGGGATGGTATACACTCAACTACCTCCCCAAGACTCCCGAATGGCGATCCCATCTGATAATCCACCTCCATCTTCGATTTCCATCCCCAAAAATGGCAGCTTGCCTCTGCCCGCCGACCCTCACATAGCTTGGTTAGTCGAACAAATGAAGGACATGCAAGGCAAACTGGCCAGCTCTCGGAAGGACTCCCTCATGTCCACGTATCCGAGCAAGGTGGTCCCACTCCCTCCAAAATTCAGAATGCCAGAGATGGAAAAGTTTGATGGGACCGAATGCCCAAAAACCCACATCGACACCTACGTCTTGGGTATGAAAGCTAAAGGGGCAACCCCACAGCAAATGGCGGATCACTTCCAGCATTCCCTCAAATCCACAGCGTTAAGGTGGTTCCTCAACGTAAAGGCAGAAAACCGCTCCACGTGGGACCAAATCAGCTAAATCTTCCTGGAGAAGTACCGCGCCAACCTTGAGTGGGAAACAAACCGCCATGATCTGCAAGCCACCGAACAAAAGGACGACGAGCCTATGGGTGAGTTCTACAAAAGATGGAACTGGAAGCTAAGCGAGATAATGGATCCGCTTTCCAAAGAAGAGCAAATGGATATCTTCCATTCCTGCCTCAAATCATCTCTGAGGGCCTTGATTAGCCACCACTTCTATCCTGACCTTCGTTCCATGGTCAATGTCGGGACCAAGTTCAAAAAGACGCTGAGCCTACAAAAGACATCAGCCACTCCTGCTTCTTCCTACCGCTACCAGGCAGCCTTGTCGAATCCGACGCCTATTCCAAACAAAGTAAAGGAGGCCGCCAGATCAGTCTACTACATCCAGAACAGAGTCCAAGGAAGTCGCGATCAAGCGCCCCCGAGAAATAACAATCCTCCCCGGACGCAGCATTTTCAGCGCTGCGACAACCTCGGAATGCCTCTAAGCCAAGCGTTCGAGGTGTTGATGAAGTAGAACATGCTCAAGCCCCTTGAGAATTATCAGCCAAGGAATACTAACCCAAACATGGATATGAGCAAGCATTGCGCTTTTCACAACTACCCCGCACTACCAGAAAAAGGTCATTTAGCGACGGAAATTTCCGCCGCTAAAATTATATTTCCGTCGCTAAAATAAATCACCGACGGAAAAATTCCGTCGGTGGTCCGCCGCTACCAGCTCGTCGCAGTGCTCCGACGGGTCAATTTCCGCCGCTATTTTTTTCTTTTACCGACGGAAATTAATTCCGCCGGTGAATTAATGGTTTCAGCGACGGAAAATTCATTGCTATATTAATTTAATTTAATTAAATTTTCATTTCATTGCGGAAATTTCCGTCATTTGTAATAAAAATTAATTTAATTAAATTAATTTCAGCGGCGGAAATTTCCGTCATTTGTAATAAAATTTAAATTAAAATTAAATTATTTCAGCGGCGGAAATTACCGTCATTGAAATTATTTAATTTTAATTTAAATTTTATTACGGCGACGGAAATTTCCACTTGCATTGAAAATTAAAAATTAAATAAAAATTAAATGATTATAGCGGCGGAAATTCCGTCGCTAAAATTAATTTATTTAATTAATTTTTATTTCGACATTAATTTCGTGACGGAAAATTCCGTCGGCGGATTACAGAAATAAATTTTAAAAAAATAATTTAAAATATCAATAAACCAAAATTTTTGTACGATATAACATTTCAATTTATAAAACTAAAACTATAAAAACTAAAATTCAAATATCGGCGTACCAAATAAAAACTAAATACCACCGTACCAATTCGGGAGGGAGGGGAGAGGGGGAGGGGGAGGGGAGAGGGGGAGGGGGAGGGGGAGAGGGGGAGAGGGTGGAGCGGGGGAGAGGCGGGGAGGGGCTCCGCGGGTACCAAATGTCTCAAATGTTTACAAACAAGTATAAATTAATACAAAAATGTCTAAAAATGTCCGCAATCAACCTGGGAGGCTGGAAATTACCACAGGAGTCTGGCGAGATGAGCCATCAACGGCGCCAATTGTCTTTGAGTCTCTGCATGTTGTCTACGAATCTCTGCATGACGTCGATCGTTCTCCTCCTGCATCTGCGTCTACGAGCGCAAAGCATCCGCAAGCTTTGCCCGCTCGCGTTTCTCCTCCTCAGCCTTGCCTCCCGAGTGTCGACCCTCGGATCATGAAACGTGGGGCTGGGCTACATTTCACCGACGGCCGGTCGGCGTCGACGGGCATTGCCGCCCGTAATCCCCATCCCTAACACTCGGGCTCCTCTCCTTGGATGTCCACGAGAGGTGACCTCGTGCCAAACATCGAGCACGAAGGGGACGGGGCTCGCGGGAGGCGTTCCTTCGGGAGCAACGGCGGCTTGATATGCGGCTGAAAAATAAAACAAACAATTATAATCATATACACAATGTAAGGTACATAAATAAATTTACATATTCAAAATCAAGTCATTTAATGGTAGTTTTACTTACAAAGGCGTAGCGAGATCGATCGTCAACCCATTGCGGAGGTTGATCGGCGTATTGTAAATTCCGAATATGGGTGCTAGCGTAAACATCCACAAAGCGATATTCGGACCATACTCCCTTTCCTATAAATAAAATAAGCGAGATTATTACTTTGAAATTGTATATATAAATGCAACATTTAAAGCGATTTAAAAGCATGCATACACTACATTTACACTAAAACTATGGATTTCATAGCATCAACATTGGCTCCCAGCTAACATATGTACATAAACCTATTTAAAAGCATCCATACACTACTACATTTAAATTAACATACATACCATGCGGTCGTGATGCTCGGCGGACCGTGAGCGTCCCCCGGTATGCAACGCCGCCGACCCAGGAGCTGCTCTATTGGCCTTGGCTTTGTTCGGATATAGCCTTCGCCGCGAGCGGCTCCCAATATTCGCAAAATTGACCAAACACCTCATCGGTCATAAAAGTAGGACACAAGGGCTGTTCTCCCGCCGCGAGCCGAGTAGTATAATAATTTTTCTTCGTGGTACCTATAAAAAATATGAATATCTCGTAAACATATAATGATGACATTATAAAATTAAAAGAGTATAATCATTGTTAATTAAACTAATTAAGGATAGATAAATATGTTACAAATAAAATCCTTAAATAGCTTGTGAGCCTGCTCATCGTAAACATATCTAGCCGTCGCATCGGCGATGTACGGCGCCCAATAATATTTAGCCTACAACATATAATGATAACATTACAAAACTAAAAGAGTACAATCATTATTAATTATAACATTTTAATAACAAACTAACATTTAAGTTTTAAATAAAAACCATTAACACATTACCTTAAACTCATCCCACGCATCGTCCTTCTGCCTCTGTGGCAATTTTTTCCAGTTGGGCCAAAACTCGGTCATTTTTCGAGACCGCCAGTATTGCCCGATCTTAGTCCCTAGGGTGGGGTATCCACCTACAAACCTGCCAAGTATATTTATACAATAACATTTTAACTTAAATAATGAATTATATATAAAGCAAAAAGGAACCAACTTATATCAAATTAATGAAGAGTTACTTACTGGTCATAAAGTGATGATATCCTGACCAATATCCTCCCTCGGAATCGACGGTGAGTGCAGTATCGGCCCCAGAGGTGGAGCTAGTACTACTGCGTGAAGGGTCGACATCATCGCTACCAGATCGGGACGGTTGCGTCCCAGTAATCAATGTGTAAATAGGCTTAGTCTTCTTACCCTTGCCCTTTCTACTAGAACTCATACTGTATTACAGTAAAAATATTAAAATATACAACTTTAACAATAGGAAACAATATATTCACAATACATCTAAAACTTTAAAGTTCTAATAATCTAAAGCATTCACAATACATATAAAACTTTAAACTATTAATAATATAAAGCATTCACAATACATATAAAACTTTAAAGTTCTAATAATCTAAAGCATTCACAATATATATAAAACGACGGATATTAAAAATAATCTAAAGCATTCACAATACATATGAAACTTTAAAGTTCTAATAATCTAAAGCATTCACAATACATATAAAACTTTAAAGTTCTAATAATCTAAAGCATTCACAATACAATTTTAAACTTTAAACTATTATTAATCTTCGTCCCCATCATCATCTCTGGACTCTGAATTACTACAAAACTCGAGTTCTTCATCTTCGTCTTCGGACTCTGATGAATCAAACTCTGGTTCCTCTTCCTCTTCCTCTTCCTCTTCCTCTTCCTCTTCCTCTTCCTCTTCCTCTTCCTCTGATTCATCAATATCAATGTGCGCGAGATGACCTGAACGAGGCGGGGGAGTTGGCAAATTCACTGGTAAGATATCCTCCTCGGGTTCATCAACATTTTGAGGAATATGAGTGACATCATCTAATGGATGATTAGGCGATGAAACGTTAGGTGGCCTTGGAATTTCATCCTCTTGATAGGGTGTTTCTAATGACGACTACGTAGTTGTCGACGAGGGTAGGTTGTCAATCATGCTCCTAGCCTTGGTCATCCAAACAGCCCACAATCCGTCGGGTCGCGAACGAGGGTAGGGAGTCATGTATACCTGTTGTGCTTGAGATGCTAAGATGAAGACGTCGTCGCCATTATGTCTGGACGAGTCCTTTACATCGACGAGGTCAAATATGGGGTGCTTCTTAACACCTCGCACAGCATCCCGCCAATCACAATTGAACAAGACAACACTGTTTCTACCGAAATACTCCACCTCGACTACTTCTTTCAGGACGCCATAATAATCATTCCCTATAAGCTTCACACCGCTATTCCACGTCAATTTAGAGACCCCGTAAGCTTTGGTATGAAACACATAGCCATTCACGAAATAACCGTTGTATAAATGAACGTTCAAGTACGGAGATGATGCTAAATGTCTTAACCTCGCAGCTTTGGCATCACCGGATGTTCGGCTATCTATAAGACAATATTGTAACCAATTTAATACAATTTTAAGATTGAATGTTTAAAGAAGTGTATAGAATAAATTTGAATGAAACGAAATATTTACATATTTCCTTAGCCGATTTGGAAATTCTCTTTACTGTCCTAGTTGCGATGAGTTACGGAGATAAATCTGAGCTAAATCTTCAAACATTCTGCAATAGGGTTAAACAAGGCATTTCATATGCGAGGTAATTAAACATGCATAATTTAATCGACGAGGCGTAAACATAACCTCAATGACTTACTTGATATATTCCCCAACCTCGTCGCGATTAAGAAGAACATACGTTTCGACCGCGGCAAACTCTTTAGCGGTTAACGTACGCGTACCAACCCGTTTGCCGAGCAACCGACCGGGGGATGAAAATACGAGAGATGTTTCCCTTAGACGGAAAACCACCATCGTAATTGCGGCCAACCCTAGTCAATCTCGTATCAACATCGGGAGGAAAATATGTTCCGACAAAGGCAACAATCTCATCTATGATAACGGCCTACGAAATTGAGGCCTCGACCATGGCCCTATTGCTCATCTTCCTTTTCAATTGGCCTAGATACCTAAAAGTCATTCGTAGATTAAAACATAAATAATGTTAAAGAAGGTATATTGTTAACGCTCAAATTATTTAGAAATAGAATAAATTCATTTACCTCTCAAATGGATACATCCATACGTATTGAAGCTTGGACCACCGACTCTAGCTTCATATGCCAAGTGGACCGGTAAATGCTCCATAGAATCAAAGAATGAAGGAGGAAATATCTTCTCAAGTTTGCACAAAGTCACTACGATGCTCTCCTCAAGCTTTTTCATGTGATCAACACGCAGTGTGGTCGATGTTAACGCTCGGAAAAACTCACTTAACTTTGTTAACGCCACCCAGATATTGTCAGGCAAGAGACCCCTGAGAGCAATCGGAAGTAGCCTATCCAGCAAAACATGGCAATCGTGACTCTTCAAACCCTGCACTTTCCCCTCCTCTACATTGACACAGTTACCAATGTTAGACGCGTAACCATCCGGAAGCCTTAAATCCTTGAGCCATTTCAGGAGGAGGAGCTTCTTTTCCTTTGTAAGCACGTATTGAGCCATCGGTCTAACTGGTTTACCATTGACGTATACCAAGTCTAAGGCCGGCCGCTTACAGATTTCCTTAAGGTCCTTTCGAGCTTTTTCGTTGTCTTTAGTTGTTCTCTTGAAATCCATCAATGTGTTAAAAACATTATCGAATACATTCTTCTCAATGTGCATCACGTCAAGGTTATGTCGAATGAGATTTGTTATTATTCTTCCTAATTCTTTCATGTTTCGAAAGACATTAATAATATAGTTGCATGATTTATGTTTACTATGTGTGAATACTAGCATGAATCATTTTCATGATTATCCACCTAAATTCAGTCAAACTATCTTCGTGTGCGATATCATTATAAATTTGAACAAAAAACCTAGTTAAAATCCCCAAGCAAAATTACAACCTCACAACTTCCTAACTTTCCCATAGAAAATATAATTGAAGTAAGCATCCTTCAAAGGAATGGTAGTCATGCTAGGCAAACTCAAGCACGATATTATGATCGAGTGTTTGACCTCCGATTTTCGGGGTGACTTAGAAGCAGTATCAATGTTGGCAAACTCAGGATTAGATGTCTTTGCTCACAATATTGAGACAGTGAAAAGACTCCAGCGAATCGTTAGAGATCTCCGGGCTGGGTGAGTATGGGTGAAGTTTCTTACTTTCAGTTGGTTTGGTGCGAACATCTGCTAAAAACATATGTTTATTTTCAAAATGCTAACATATTTAAGATTTCAGCTTCTAGTTCGACACCCCAAATTATGTTTGTCATGACTAAACATAAGGCTGGTGTAATGTCGGGTTCATCATTGACATTACCATAACCTTTGCTATAGAGATATACCTTGGGGAAGCCCATAAAGCGCAATGTTACTTACTATAACCCTAAGTAATAGAAAAAAGTAACAATCCAGAACATTTAGTACAAATTAAAAAACCTTATACAAGTCATCACGTAGGGGTAATACAACATATAAATAACCCTACACAATCATTATACAGCACTGAACAACTTCCCTTTAGGGTTCAGGTTCATTTTCCCGAGTCTTAAAAACTTTGGCTCAAGTTTCATAATCGCCTCTCAAGCATTTTTGAGACATTATTTAAGGACCTTATCAATATCTTCTTGGCCCAATTAAAACTCCATTATGTAGTACTAAAGCTGTATGATCAAAAAGTGTTCCAATCCGAGTTGTTTATCCTAGGTTTCCAATGCCTCAAACATGGACCAAGACTACAGGGTAAAACAGTTCAGCTTTCAAACATGCCTGCCAAGCAACTTTAGGTCAATATTTAAAGCACTTCCCTTTAACCAATTGGACCATTTCAAGTTCCCTAATGTAGTACTAAAGTTGTACTAGATATAGGATTAAA